>JAVFBZ010017640.1:0-22650 GCA_032466195.1 Katharina tunicata | reverse complement strand
CAATTTACCTCAGTGATGGGTCCAGGTAAGATATTACAATTTACCTCAGTGACAGGTCCAGGTAAGATATTACAATTTACCTCAGTGATGGGTCCAGGTAAGATATTACAATCTACCTCAGTGACAGGTCCAGGTAAGATATTACAATTTACCTCAGTGACAGGACCAGGTAAGATATTACAATTTACCTCAGTAAGATATTACAATTAACAGTAAGATATTACAATTAACCTCAGTGATAGGTCCAGGTAAGATATTACAATTTATTTCAGTGATGGGTCCAGGTAAGATATTACAATTTACCTCAGTGACAGGTCCAGGTAAGATATTACAATTTAATTCAGTGACACGTCCAGGTAAGATATTACAATTTACCTCAGTGATAGGTTCAGGTAAGATATTACAATTTACCTTAGTGACAGGTCCAAGCAAGATATTACAATTTACCTCAGTGATAGGTCCAGGTAAGATATTACAATTTACCTCAGTGATGGGTCCAGGTAAGATATTACAATTTACCTCAGTGACAGGTCCAGGTAAGATATTACAATTTACCTCAGTGATAGGTCCAGGTAAGATATTACAATTTACCTCAGTGACAGGTCCAGGTAAGATATTACAATTTACCTCGGTCACCAAACTCAGGTAACATATGTCAATTGTATTTTCGTCACTAAATGCATGCAGGTAAAATTTGAGCGAATCCCGTCTATTTGTCAATTTTAGGACATTTGAAGTGGACAAGTTTATCATTTAAAAAAAATAAATCAATAAACTCAATGACATTCAACAGAAATAGCCCCGAATGATTATTCACTTAAATATTTCGGAAGCTTGGAATGTAAAGTAAAAACTTAAACATTTTTTTTTTATAGGAACTTCACTTAACAAATCACTTAAAACACACACCTTTTTACCCACGACGGCAAATAAAAAGATTCAGTTACGTCAATGAAATGTATTAAGGTCAGTGTAAATAGTCGGTTAGACTTTTTCGGCATTTGTATCCGACACAGACGTGCTTATCTTGTGGGGAATAAAACAAATTAAACAAATGGATTTTGCTAAGAGATTAAGAAGAATTTTATTTCGTTGGCACGACTACCACAAAAAAAGGCAAGACATTCAAAGTTAGAAGCATACTGAAGATGCTATACAGATACCCTATTAACCAAGAGTGTTCACTGGAAACAGTTGAGTTCCTCTTTTAACAGTAAATCTACAATTAAATCCCTTTGGCAGTAGATCAAAGCTATCAGGGCTGGGCGTAAATCTAATACAATCCCTACAATTTCGAGCAATAACCAGCATTATGGAACTTCAAAAGAAAAATGTGAAATACTAGATGATAGTTTTGCTTTTGTTTCCAGTACTGAGAATTATTCTCCAGATTATGTATCTCGTAAGCAAGATATGGAAGAAAAGGCACACATTCGAGAATATATCATTTGACAACATGCCCATTAATTCTGATTTTACTCTTATAGAACTAAAGCAGGCTCTGCTAATGATTTCACACCAGGTCGGGATAATATATCCTACTAAATGAACAAAAAACAAGCCTGATCATTGTCTTAATATAATCGTGTTGTTATTTAATTTGGTTCAGCATGCGTTTGCCAGTATCCCCGTCACCAAACTTGGTAAGGATCCATCTCTAACAAAATCATATCGACCCATGGCATTAACCTCTGACCTGTGTAAGCTTGACTGAGAAAATAATAAATGTACGACTGATATGGTTTCTCGAGAAAAATAATCTGTTAAGTCCAACACAAAGCGGGTTCCGTAATAAAAGGTCCACGTTATGTCATGTGATTACGCTAGAGAATAGTATAAGAGGGTCTCTACTTAATAAAGATAACGTATTGGATGTCTTCCTATACATTTAGAAGGCCTAGATATCGTGTAGGGAAGGCCCTTTTAATTAAAGTTTACGATATGGGTAAAATAGGGAAATACATGAACGGGTTAAATGTTTTTTTGACAGATCGTAGAATCGGTGTTAGGATAGGTCAGTGTGTATCCAAGCTAGTATTAGTTGAAAATGGTACGCCCAGGAGAGTGTAGTTTCCCCGACATTTTATAATATTGCAATAAATAATCTTCCATCAGCCCTTAATCCTAAACTTGGATCATCTCTTTTTACGGACGACGAGGCAGTTTGGTTTCATGATAAAAACAGTAAAGTTATTATTGAAAAAAAAAAACCAAGCAACCATATCAAGGACTTATTTAGTCCAGATGATAATATTTACACTTTTGAAGAGATTAAACACCTTCACAATTTAAAGAGAACCTTCCGGACTATGAAAAACTATTGAAAAACATACCAAAAACATGGGTAAGCAATTTGGACATAAAATAATTAAATATCCCAGTGTTTCCTAAATTATTAAGGACTATTTTGAAAGACAAAAAAGGTCCAAGGACTTTTCATAAGCCTGGTCTCGAAATCCCAAATTTGATGGGAAGAAAATTGCAATGTTTAAATATTAATTGGAAGGCTAAATATCTTAGTGCTAAATAATGCACTAAAGATATGAAACTGTAGAATTTACAATTTAAGATATTGCATCGGTACCTTTCCACAAATGAGACATTGTGTAGCCTGAGCCAATGTGAGGCAGAAACAATAGAACAGTTGTATTTACATTTTTATGCAGTTAAAACATTATGGATAAAAATAGAAAATTGAATATTGGGTATAAGTAAACAATATGTTGTTTTAAATGATATTACCATCACACTTGGTTTTCGACAGAAGCACACTGCTTTAAATCTTGTACTGTTAATAAGCAAACATTTTATATACCAGTGTAAATTGACAACAGTTCCAACATATATGGACTAATAAAAGTAATAAGGTACTGTATCCGGTTAGATAGATCCTGAATAAATCAATCATGTCGCAAAAATAATTTCATTATACGTGTTCTCTTTTTTAACCTAATTTTATCCAAACAAAAGCTACCGCCTGCTTTAATAATAAAATTTGGAATGTCAAATAAAAAAATGTATTAGCTTTAATAAACAAAAATCCTGTTTTAAATGTTTTCAGTATATATTTTAATTTGTACTCTGTTCCAATATATCTTCTGTAAAACTGTGCTATATATATGATTTTTACGTATGAATCCTGATTATGATTTGTATTTTAAGTCCACTAATGAAAAAAAGAAAGAAACAATGATAAAAAAAAAGAGAGTTAATCTTCACTATGTACACTGACGCATCCAAATGTTTACAGACAGGTAAAACTTGAGCTGTGTTCCAGAGACTAAGTACAACAAATCACGGCGTCTTAGTGGTCATCTATCAGTATTTACAACTGAACTAATTGCCATGCTAATGTCTTCATTTTTTGTGTGACTTCAGGACCAGGAGAGCGGTCATTTTGTCTAATTACCTCAGTTCTGCACAGGCTCTTCCAAATTTCAGGTTGAAAAAAAATCTACACTCATTGTTTATGAAATCCTACACCTTTGTTATAACCCTTCTCGTCAAGGGGTAGATGTGTGTTTTGAATGGGTCACTGGCCACGTTCGTATTATTGGAACTGAAATGGCGGATCGTTACATATGACGCAGTTAACAATAAAGTTCGTGTTTCTTGCCAGGCTTTAAATCAGTGTAAAAAACAGTTTTAGTAATGTATGGCAGATAGAGTGAGAAAGCTCTGACAAAGGTAGTTCTTATTATAATTTTAACCCATCAGTTACAGCTCCGATTATATTTTCTTGTGCATCTCGTTAGGCTGATTTTTTTTCAAATTCAATCCGGCCATTTCACCCCTCAACTTCTATTCATACAGATTTGGTTTACATAAAACCGACTTAAGCAATCACTGTATATACGAAGAGGAAACTATTGATCGTTTTCTGTTTCAGTGCGGTGAGCGAGTGGCATACCTTAGATCATGGTGATGTGTGACATCCTTTCCTGGTCACCGTTTCTCTTTAACGCACTATAACCATTATAACCTGGTATGATGTAATAAAATCCATATCAAACGATAGATAAAGTGTTCTTTCAAATGGAAATGATGATAAACGACGATTTCTAGCTGACTGAATTTCGATCCGAAAAGGTTTAGGATAATGTTCGCCTTTTTCTGTCCGTGGCCCGGCATGAATTGAGCAAAAGAATACTTATAGGCAGTTGAAACGCTTTCAAACTTCATGGATATTTTTGATTCGCGTAGCCAGTCTAAAAATAGAAATAAGCACAATTACATGTAGAGGCCGACAGACAAAAACATTTTTTTGGAAAATTCAAGGTAAGACCACTCTTTTGTTTGGATTCATAGATATGTACAGATTTAATCGTCTCTTGTGTGGAAGCCTGTGGTCATAATTGATAAATGATTGTTGTCGCCTTTTAAAATAAATATATTAAATTGTCCCATATTGTTTTGCGTTTATTATAAAAAAAATTGAAACCTGTGAAAAGTGTAATTCTCCATTTCGTCGTTTTGCACGAGATGCGATTGTTCTTCAGGGACCAAACCCAGGAAATATATTAAAACTTTACCTAGGTCACCAAACCCACTAAGATAGGCCAGTTTTACGTCAGTCTTCAAATCCAGGTAAGATTCCAATTTACCTCGGTCACGAAACCAAATAAGGCAGGCCAAGTTTACGTCAGTCATCAACTCCTGGTAAGATTCCAGTTGTTTGAGTGTTTGGTCACAGTTTACCTTAGTCACCAAAGTCAGGTAAGACATGCCAATTTAATTCTGGGACCAAATCCGGATAAGATGTACCAATTTTCCTCGGTCTCCAAACCAAATAAGACGTGCCAATTTTACGTTAGTCACCAAATCCCGGCAAGATTCCAGTTTACTTCAGTCACCAAAGTCAGGTAAGATATGCCAATTTAATAGGTCACCAAATTCGGATAAGATGTACCAATTTATCTTGGTCACCAAAACAAATAGGATAGGCCAATTTAACGTCAGTCACCAAATCTCTGTAAGATTCCAGTTTACCTCGGTCACCAAAGTCAGGTAAGATATGCCAATTTAATAGGTCACCAAATTCGGATAAGATGTACCAATTTATCTCGGTCACCAAAACAAATAGGATAGGCTAATTTAACGTCAGTCACCAAATCCCGGTAAAATTCCAGTTTACCTCGGTCACCAAACCAAATTAGATAGGCCAATTTTACGTCAGTCCCCAAATCCCGGTAAGATTCCAGTTTACCTCAGTCACCAAACCAAATAAGATAGGCCAATTTTACGTCAGTTACCAAATCCCGGTAAGATTCCAGTTTACCTTAGTCACCAAAGTCAGGTAAGATATGCCAATTTAATCAGTCACTAAATTCGGATAAGATGTACCAATTTACCTCGGTCACCAAATCAAATAAGATAGGCCCATTTTACGTCAGTCACCAAATCCCGGCAAGATTCCAGTTTACCTCAGTCACCAAAGTCAGGTAAAATATGCCAATTTAATCGGTCACCAAATCTGGATAAGATGTACCAATTTATCTCGGTCACCAAAACAAATACGATAGGCCTATTTTATGTCAGTCACCAAATCTCAGTAAGATTCCAATTTACCTCAATCACCAAACTCAGGTAAGATCACATAATTTTACCTCGCCCACCAAATTCAGGTAAGATATGTTTACTCGATCACCAAGCCAGGTAAGATATACCAATTTACTCGATCACCAAGCCAGGTAAGATATACCAATTTGCCTCGGTCACCAAACCGTGGTAAGATGCTAATATACTTCGGTCACCAAATCCAGGTAAATTTTTGCCAATTTATTACGGTCACCAAATCCCGGTAAGATTCCAATTTACCCAGGTAAGATCACATAACTTTTACCTCACCCACCAAATTCACGTAAGATATGCCAATTAACTCGATCACCAAGTCAGGTAAGATATACCAATTTACTCGATCAAAGACCAGGTAAAATATACCAATTTATCTCGGTCACCAAATTCAGGTAGGATTTGACAAATAACTTCGGTCACCGAACCCAGGTAAGGTATGCCCATTTATCTCGGTCACCAAATCCAGGTAATATATGCACATTTGATCTCGGTTACCAAATCCAGGAAAGATACGTAAATTTTACCTCGGTCACCAAATGGAATTAAGATATTCCAATTTACTTCGGCCATCATTCTCAGGTTAGATATAATATTTTGCCTCCTACAAAATACACATTTTAAACCTTAGAATTTGCTCTATCAAACATTACAAGAACTCATTACTACATTATATATTACTATTATACTGTATTATTATAGCATCACTATAGTCATAATAGTATACAATCAAGAGAGATAAGACGGGGTAACTTTCTAGTAACGCATTCATTACATAGAGCACCGAGACAACCGGGAGAATCGTGTTATTGGATTTCGGGAGTATTTATTATTAAGATGTGATAGATAATGTAACATATACATTTATTGCCTTCTATTTTGATCCACCGTACACTACAAAATATACTTTTATAACCTCCTCTTAATATGTTTCAATGTATATGTTTATAGCCTTCTATAACTAAATAGACATTTATATACATTTGTAACCTGCTCTTAAGACGCTATAACATATATGTTTCTAGCCTACCATTATCATTCATCACAAACAACAAAATATACCTTTATAGCTTTACATGATGATGCATCACACGTTACAAAAATATAAAGATGAATGACTGTCAAAACATTACAAAAAATGAACTAAATTGTATTTAACCAGTTTTCAGTGACAGCCAGAATAAACGCAAAAGTAGACGTAACATAATTTGTTTTCTAGAGGAACCGCAGAGAAGGAACGAGATAAACAATTTATGAGCAGCCTTGAAGAATAAGACCGGCAATGAATGTACATTGTTTACAAAATAAGCTATTTTAAAGCTATAATATCGACTATGTGTACATTCTCATACACAGACTGTTTACTGAACTGACAACAAAAGTTCGAAAACATTTCACACACAATATTTAAACCCATATGTTTTGTTTTACAGAATTACAAACAGAGTCAGTACCACTGACATCGTATGAAGAAAACAAGGATATTGAATGTTTGGAAACAAAACATGTCATTAGATATGTCATTGTTGAGAACTGAAGATGTAACTCTGGACGAAACGTACATTACTTTGAAATAAAACAATTTGTCTCGATATTCGATAGACGGATTTCCTATGGATACCCCAGGATAGAATACCGCCAAGGACGAAACCAAGCAAACCAGGATAGAATACCGCCAAGGACGAAACCAAGCAAACCAGGATAGAATACGGCCAAGGAGGAAATCAGGCAAACCAGGATAGAATACAGCCAAGGAGGAAATCAAGCAAACAGGGATAAAATACCGCCAAGGACGAAACCAAGCAAACCAGGATGGAAAATAGCTAAGGAGGAAATCAAGCAAACCAGGATAGAATACCGCCAAAGGACGAAACCAAGCAAATCAGGATAGAATACCGCCATGGAAGAAATCAAGCAAACCAGGATTGAAAACCGCCAAGGAGGAAATCAAGCAAACCAGGATAGAAAACAGCCAAGGAGGAAATCAAGCAAACCAGGATAGAATACCGCCAAAGGACGAAACCAAGCAAATCAGGATAGAATACCGCCAAGGAGGAAATCAAGCAAACCAGGATAGACAACAGCCAACGAGGAAATCAAGCAAACCAGGATAGAATACCGCCAAGGAGGAAATCAAGCAAACCAGGATAGAAAGCAGCCAACGAGGAAATCAAGCAAACCAGGATAGAATACAGCCAACGAGGAAATCAAGCAAACCAGGATAGAATACCGCCAAGGAGGAACTCAAGCAAACCAGGATTGAATACCGCCAAGGAGGAAATCAAGCAAATCAGGATAGAACACAGCCAACGAGGAAATCAAGCAAACCAGGATAGAATACCGCCAAGGAGGAAATCAAGCAAACCAGGATAGAATACCTCCAGGGAGGAGATCAAGCAAACCAGGATTGAAGACCTTTCGCTTCAGAGGAACAAGAACTATGTTGCCAATTTAGGATCGCTTATTTGGACATTTAAAAGCGATCATACTTTTCATTGGTGCTCATTTACGGCTATCTAGTATCCCTACATTAGATGAAGTTTGTGTGCAAGTCTGTCACAGGCAAATGTTTTATTCTAATTCCGAAGAGCCATGCATGGCGCGTCTGTCTCATCGGATTTGTGCATTTTCATCCGTGTTGTAATCAAGGGAAATTATCTTAATATCTGACAACTTTTGCATTGCCTGTGTAAGATGGAAACCCGGGAATAAAGATACCTCGCAAAAATCACCCTTATTCTATGCTGTCAACGGAAAATTTTTATTTTTTGTAACTGAAAATGACAAAGATACGCCATAATATCCCGGGTTAAGAGAATATTAGTATAACCTCTATAACGCCTTACAAATTGAGCCACGGCGCGACCCTCATCGGAAGAAGTAATGATATATTGTACTGTCATATATTTTTCTGTAGACGTAGATAGCAGCCGTGTGTTAGCACTTCAGTATGAATAACTGTGTTCGAGAACATGCTTCTACTATTCAATCACATGGCTGTTCACATTCTCAATTATCTACTTGACACATTACTATATATACATACTTAGCGATTAATATCTAGAGCGTCGCGTTTTTATCCACTCCTCGCAGACGACATGAAAAGGAGTATTTATTGATTTATGGAACTAGTTTTCTTTATTTGCTATGATATTTGATCATCTAGCCTGTATCATGTATTTGTATGAATTTCGAGGACATGTACCCGTTTCATGTATTCTTGATGGACTCATTAGTGTTCATTGAGGTTATATCTTTTTACGTCTTATTTAAGGCCACCTAATTAAAACTGTTTTCATAGCATTTTAAAAGTTTTACATCATAAAGGCGAGAGTGATATGGCAACAGACACGACAACTAATTGTATACTGATGTAATAAAGAACATTTTACCTTATGTATTTAACTTATATCCATAAAACCTATATTTCTTCACGACCGAGCAGCGCCCTGGCTCAATCGGTTAAGGGTTTGTTTGACTGTCGATCCTGATCACAGAGCCCCCATAAGAGAAACATATATTATAAAAAAAATTATTTATTTATTTGATTAGTGTTTAACATCGTAGTTTACGACAATCCGCGATCTCAGCACCCACCTGGACACTACGGTTTGCCACAAAGGCGAATCAAAGTTAAGAGAAGGGTTTCTGTTCTTTGTACTTAAACATGCTCAATGTATCCAGATTGTCCAGAGTAATGACACTGGTACAGGGATCACACTGGTACAGGGATCACACCGGTACAGGGATCACACTGGTACAGGGATCACACTGGTACAGGGATCACACCGGTACAGGGATCACACCGGTACAGGGATCACACTGGTACAGGGATCACACCGGTACAGGGATCACACCAGTACAGGGATCACACCGGTACAGGGATCACACTGGTACAGGGATCACACTGGTACATGGATCACACTGGTACAGGGATCACACCGGTACAGGGATCACACTGGTACAGGGATCACACCGGTACAGGGATCACACTGGTACAGGGATCACACTGGCACACATGGTCGTGTTGTACAGAAACGTATAACACCTGTCTTCTAGATAAATGTTTATCGAAGTGGCTTACAGTATTTTTGGTTATAGGCCCGAATAAATGCATATATGAATACATTGCAGTATACATGGGATTGAAAAATACATTCAGACGTAGTCCTATTGTCAAAGCATAATTAATGTGCAGAATGTTTAAGATTTAAACGTTTCTTTATTGCTTTACGGCAAAATTTCTCGAGACAATTTACAACAGTATTGTTTTCACAGGCTATAAGTATTAAAAATCTATGAAAGTTTCTTTGGGATAGGTATTCTTTCGGCATACACTCTACTCGAATGTCTTCATATGCTGGACATAACATAATAAAGGGATACTGGTCTTCTAACTAACACATATTGCACTTTCTTAATTCACGGGGCGTATTGGCAAACCTACCAGAATCTACAAACCAGCATTTCCTACCCTTATTTTTGCTAAATCACACCTCACACTCTTTTTTTATTTTTTATTTTATTTCAAATCCGTTTATAAATACATATTATACCTCGTGCTAGAGTTTAACCAATTTTTCTGCGATATGTCAAACAACCTTTACTTAAACACGGACATAAATTGTCTCTGGTACTCATCCCTTGGTTTAACCACACAAAACCAACACCTACACTAGTCAACAGGTTGGTCAAGTTTGCGCTGCCAGTTCTACCCATATGTAGTAACATCGTATAGTCTTTTTTGGATACCTACTACTTGGCATGTCAAGGAGTTTCAGCATCTTTGAGCAGAGCAGTAAACTAGTGGGTACCGACCGCATTTACCAGCAGCTATGGCGTTTGGGGTGCTACTCCCTGTTTTTTAATGTATTTAGGAATGGAATGGTCATTCAGTAATTCTACACGGGATGGGCAGAGTATTTTGCTTATGCACTAAATCACTTGAAAGAAACAAAATTAGTGTTGATGTGGTATGATTTTACACCGTACATAACGTGTTTCACGCGTTTTTGCCTGTATCACAACATAATTAATCAATTTGTTTATTTATTTATTTCACTGGTGTTTAGCGTGGTACTCAATTAATGTATTTCATTTACATGACGACTTCGCGTCGCTGGTGCATGGTGGAAAACCAGGAAGAAATCTCGTAGAAACCATCCAGCAAGCACCGCAGCCACCGGAAAACTGGCCGTATATATACCTAAGGCCGAGAAGGTTGAACCTATTCCGGGAACAGTGAAGGAAACTCGCCAGTCTAACGCTGAACAAACTGAACCACGGAGCGGCCCATCGCATCATCAACGGGATTTATTTCACACATGGAAAACTAATACACTAATAGACGTAATACTAACTTCGTATTCTAATATCATAACTGATAGAGGCGTGTTAACTCCTTTCACCATGCAGTTCATGCAACGTTAACATTTGTGCGGAAACAAACCACTTTTTCTAGTCGTAGAATTTGGTACTTAGACCGAATTGATTTCCCAGCATGTTTTGCGGAGATTACAAGTACTGATTGGGCTACTATTACAAACCACGGGGAAATGAACGAAGCAGCTAGATTATTTCATCTTCTTTAATTGACATTCTGTCTCGTTACATCCCCAATAAAATCGTTGTCATTAGACCTCGAGATAAACATTGGATGAATCCTTTCTTACGTAGCCTAATGAGGCAACTGACAAGAAATCATCGTAAAGCTAAACGAACCAATAATCCAGAGCATTGGCTGGAGTTTCGCATGATAAGAAATTTGGCAATATCCGGAGTGAGAAAAGCGAAAGATGTCTACGATAAACAATTAGACGATAAAATATGTGATTCAAACTTAGCATGTAAAGATTGGTGCAGACTCATGAAAAATTATATAAAAAATAAAATACTGGAACGATAGAATTTCCCCCGCTTCTATACGAAAATATAGTATACGACCATCATGATAAAATAGCAATCAAACAATCCACTTTAGATGATAAATTTGCTATTTTACCACATATTCCTGTCTTGCCAACCACCATTGGTGACATAGTCATTACAGAAAGTGGCGTATACGGCGTTCTTTGTAGACTTAATTCACGTAAGGCTGGTGGCCCAGAAAAAATACAAAATCGTATTTTGAAACTTTTGGCACCTCAACTAACAGCGCCGCTGACCCTCCTTTCCAACCGCTCCATAAATATTGGAGTGGTTACAGATATCTGGAAACGCTCCAGCGTCATACCCATCCATAAAAGGGGAGTAAAAATTACCCCATCGAACTATTGACCAGTGGCTTTCAACAGTGCAGTGTGCAAAGTATTACTGCATAAGAACTTGTTTAAATATTTATATACTAACATCCTTATTTCTTTTCAATCCGGTTTTGTCGCTGGTGATAGCACAATGTATCAACTGCTCGATATTTATCATTTCATAAGCGAGTCAATGGATAGTGGAAAGGGCGTGAGAGCAGTATTCTGTGATATTTCTAAAGCATTTGACAACGTATGGCATAGAGGACTGCTCCACAAACTTCATTCCATTGGAATTCGTGGAAAACGTCTGGATTGGTTTGGTAGTTATCTGAGTCACCGGCAACAATCAGTGCTCGTGGATGGGAAATCGTCATCATACCAACTTTTGACAGCCGGATTGCCTCAAGGATCGGTACTGCTAGTCCAATTTAGCCCAACTGAAACACAAAATGCTCTATTTTCTAGAAAATTCAACATTGGAATGCAGCCAGATCTGTATCTCCAAGATGTCGGTATACCTCAGCTGCAAGAACACCAACACCTTGGCATCTGTATGCAATCCACTGGCAAATGGGATGGACATATAGAATATATAATAAATAAAGTAAGTCTCATGGTTTGCTGACTTCGCAGCTTTAGACTGTCCAGAAAATCATTAGAAATTATGTACAAATCTTTCATTCTACTGGTGTTTGACTATGGGGATATCTTGTGGGATTATTGTACTCAACACCACGCTACAATTCTCAAAGACTTTCAATATGATGCGCTCAGAACATTATGTGGTTGTCCACGTGGCACAAGTCATGCGCTTCTATATAAGGAGACTGGGTTTATACCATTCTTAGAGTGCAGGAAACGACACACTCATTTTATAATAAAATGATAAATTCCCTTACGCCAGACTATTTATCTAGGCTGGTACCCCAATTAGTATCACATATTTCGAACTACCCATTAAGGAACGCACGGAACTTTCATGTTCCATTTTGTAATACAACAGCTTTTCAAAATTCATTTTTGCCTTCGGCTGTTTCGCTTTGGAATGACCTTGATGGCGCACTTCGAAACGCCCAATCTCTACCAATCTTTAAAAACATGCTAACGCATGGTGATGTGGTGGTACCTCTTTATTTCTACAAGGGAGAGCGTTATCTACAAAATATTAGGGCTTAAAGCTAGCTCTTTAAATGCTCACATGTATAATAGACATTTAATTGACTCTCCTCAGTACCAGTGTGGATTCAATATGAGGATTGTGAACATTACATTGTATCTTGTCCTTTGCATGAACAGTCAATACAACTATTTATATCAACAATACTTGAGACTTAATACCGTTTTACATGGCAGTGCTGAAATATCAGTCCCTTATAATCTGAATATTCTTTCTTGTCGGGTATTTATGGGTTTGTCCAACATTCAAATATATTTGGAAATGTTTAATTAATATGTGATAACATGTAACTTTACATACATAGTTCAATTTATATTTTATCCACCCCAGACATGTTTATGTACATGTGTGTACAGCAGATATAGTTATTTATATGATTTTATGTTTTGTATCAAATGATAAGAAACGTCTAGTGAGCCCTTCTCATTTAAACTTACTATATTTTGCTATTTTTGTATTTTTCTTTAATTTTATTTTATTTTTTTACAATTGTGTAATAATATATTCTATGGGAGCAATGCTTATATAGGCATTGCCTGTTCGGTTATCCCAATTTCCGTTTTGAACTGAAACAAACTGAACCACGGTGCTGCCCATCGCATCATCAACAGGATTTATTTCACACCTAAAGTAGATTTCTTGTCTATTACAATAAAACAATGATGCCAATGAGATGACGTCAAGTCTCACATATGGCAAGATTTATTTGCGAATTTAAACAATACCGACTTTGTTTGAAGAAGGTTAACTTTATTGCTAAATTTATTTTGCATTTTTGTTTTTAGCTTTCATAGAAGGTCTACAGATTCAGACTGCAAAACGATTATTTAAAAGATGCATTAACCCAAAAAAAGAATTGCAAGTTGAATGTGTTAAGAACAATTATGTACATTCATTCTACTTTATGAGGTCGAAATGTCGTTTCTGTCGGAGATAAAAGATATGGACACTTACATGTACGGTTATTTTAAATGAAAAAAAAAACTAACATAAAACACTGCCTATGCTTTCCCAATGAGTGTAGATTAAACCAATTACAGCCGTCAGTGTATCCAGAAGTGTAAAATTCTACATTTACCCTGAAACATAAGAAAGGGATAAACTCCTTTGAACTCAACCCAGAAATTGTGTATTCATTGTAAATTGATTGTGCATGATGGATAGGAATTGTGCATTGACCATTAAAGACGGATAAGATAGCTTTTCATGCAAAATAGCATTTTTTATTTTTGTTAATAGAGTCTGTATGTTTTTTAATGTAGAGAAATACGATTTTGCTTGCCTTCAAAGTGATTCGAACTCGGGTCATTGGCTAGCAGGGCCAGCGCTCTAACCGACTGAGCTATAGATGCGCACGATAGAACAACGGCTATGTATGGCCTATTAGTTACCCTTAACAACTTGAGATTAACCAGAGAGTTGTTCATGAGAATATATCAAGAACCTGAGATGATATATCTGTTTCAATAAGTCGATATCCATGTGCCAGTGTGATTACTCTTAACAAATATATAGCTGGCTGGTTTATCCTTAACTTGTATTGTATAACAGATTTCCGAAAAGCTTTAATGCCAATATGTATCAGTTGTATCTTGGTTGATTATTCAATATTTTGTCTATCCAAGCCGCCTCATACAAGTATCTGCTGTTCTAAGAATTTTTTACAAACTGAGAAGTAACATTCGGTATGTCTGTATGTTACAGATATCTAATCGTTATATCACAAACCTATACCAGCTAATGAAAAATGATTTATTTGATTGAAGCCAACCTTGTTCCCGATTTAACAGTTGAGCAGTGTTCGAATTAATAACTACTAATGGGTGGGTAACTGAAAAATAAACGTTGATAGCGCCAGCGGCCATGTGCTACGAAATAATAATACACGTTAACAAGGTTACAAGTAGTATACATTGCGACTTCTTCGGAAAGTAATATAGACATTGTAATGAGCTTGTCAGGGTTATTATGTTTTTACGGTTAAGACGATGCCATGTTATTAAGTAATGTAATCAATAAAAAATGTGTAATTCCGGAAGTTATCATTCAACTGATTCCAGACAAATAAATGATATTACACTTCCATAGTATTGAGTTGGCGGAAATTGGTGACGGTTATTGCAGAACCATTGTCAAAACCAGCTCGAATTTTCTCGAAATTTCACAAACTCGGCTTAAATGGGCGAAGGGCTACTAAGAACAATGCGAGGCTGCTTTGTAAAATAATTCCTCCGAAAGGATCAGATTTATGCTATAAAAAAAGCTGTTTAATTTCCTGATTTATCCCACAAAACCTGTCATGGCTTGTGTAATATTACACATATTATATATAAATATAGGCCTCAAGATAACGAAGCAGACTAAATGGTATTTAAGAGGGAACGTGGGGTCTGTTTACATATATTACTACGCAAAGGGAAACCCTGGCACATAATTACGTGACGTTATTCCGCACTCGTTTCACCTTCGAGTGTTTTTCACCGTATATAGCTATCCAGTACGGGGCATAGGGTAATGTAAACAATGCATTAAAAATAATCCCGAGTTTAAGAGAATACAAACCATTTATAACTGAAAATGATCAGATGCATCCGTATAATGGGGATGAAGCTCATATGTATATGATAAACAGTAGTAACTGATGTGTTGTTGCCTCATAGAATGAATAACCACGGGTTCAATCACCTGTGTTTACCATAACAGCAATTGCTGACAGATCGGACAGCCGACAGTAAACCTCTCAGTCGGGAGTAACAGATAACAGTGCAGAAGAGATCGGTTGAGTAACAAAAATAATATTTATTTTACCTCCCTCCAGTTTAGTTGAGAAAGAAGCAATAACAATGGCCCTTTTTGAAAAGTTTAAGGTGCTCATTTCAGACCGACCACACGCCTGCTGTGTTGATTGGAAAAACTAATCGAGAGATGACGTTAAAGAGATTCGCAAAAAATAGCAAACACCCGTAAACAATCTCTGTTGGTACAACACCATTTTAATGAAACCCCCTATCGGCGAAAAAACAAATCTTTGAAAAGTAAATCTGACAG
The DNA here is from genome assembly GCA_032466195.1 of Katharina tunicata. Classification (NCBI taxonomy): domain Eukaryota; kingdom Metazoa; phylum Mollusca; class Polyplacophora; order Chitonida; family Mopaliidae; genus Katharina; species Katharina tunicata. The sequence continues at coordinate 6,609 of JAVFBZ010017640.1, read as the reverse complement.
GTGTTCTGGCATCACAATAAATGTTTCTATGGCACGCCAAAACAATTCATCAAGAGGATGATAAGAGTGGCAGGTAAGCAGCACTTAATATCCTGTTTTCTGTCAGTATTTATCATCTGGTTTACTAGCACTTGTTCACTTAAACTCCCGTTCACCGGCTTACCCATGGCTCTGATGGTCAAAAGTTCGAAACGCTCTAGATATTAAACCAGCTAAAATCTTTTTGCGCAGAATTCCTTCTAAATACGGCGTAAAATCCCAATCAAAACAAACAAAATCAACCTTCAATTTTTACGAGCTTTGTCTGAGATTGTCTGACAACGATCAATACATACTCGCTAATCTTCTGGGCGTATCTTGCGGGAGGTGGTATAAGCATGAAGACTATAGACTCCTGGGCCCTACACTTCTGGGTTGATTCAGAGGTTAGGATTAATATGGTACCTGCTCATGTAGCTATGTGTATTGTTACAATATTTATAATAGCGCTGCTTCAGTCACTGTTTACTGGGGATAAGTCTGGATAACAGAAGCTAACAGTATGCAACCCCAGCCATGCTTCAGCACTTCCACGAAGTGAATACATACTGACTATAATGAATCAATCATAGTCAAAAAGAATAAATCAATTTGATCAATTCTGGTGTCTGGCAACTGTGGTCATTTGAGTTCATTGCCAATGCACAACTTGTACGCTAGAAAAATAAAATTAATTGGGCAAAAACAATACAATGAGTAAACAGATTACAAGCATTGATAACCACTCTGTAAAATATATACGTGACTACTCAGGTTAATGAATTTAGTTTCAAACCTGAAGATATGAAATTTGTGTTATCTGAAAACGATGAAACAAAGGTCTGTATTATATTACGGCTTTTAAATGGCTTTTAGCACAAATGTTCCATTCTATCATCATTTCAAGAACAACTATAAAGTCAGTCATTGTACTTTTAACTTTACCAAAATGAGACATATCAAAAACTGGGTTGACAATGGGGCCTATGTACGACGAATTGTCTTGATTTCATTGTGCATGATTTTTATCTAAATATGGATATTCAGCATGAAACGTAGGGAAACTGCCAAAGTTGGCGAAGAGGAGGGCTTAATTTACTCTGGTAAGGTCTAAAGATAAATAAAGAGTACTTGGTATAGAAATCTTGCAATTAGAATGAATAGTTGACCAATCACAGAGCGGCACTGCTACACAAATCTTCGTGTTGATGTCGTTTAGTGATTCATGGCTTTAAGTTGACTGGAGTTGGATACGTCAAACACTTGCGAGTTCAAACTGTCATAACGCATCCTTAGTTTCTTACTCAGAGGTGAAGGGATGCTCAAAACAAAAACAATTTCACAATCTTAAACTCTGTGAAATCTGTGCTTTTCCTCGAAATGAAGTACATAGAGGTTAACCAACGAGAGTCCGTGTGTTACGATGAATATATCACGAGTCACGAGCAGGAAGCGAATGATGTTTCTAAAATGAAATACGAGAGTGATATTCATCGTAACACACATGCTCGGATTAATATTTTTCTCTCTCTATGGTCAAGGCTATGTTCTTTAGTTTCCTGATCGCTTTCGAGTACTTAATGGAATCATTGACACATGTGAGGTTCTGAAGTCACCAATCGACACCAGACATTTATATTCTATTGCTCTTTCATATTGTTGTTCAGGTATTAGCTACTGCCCTTTGCATAATGTTCAGAAGAAAACAAAACATATTTTTGAAACGCCGTTTTGTTTTCTAACTCGAATGCATACTTTATATGAGTACAATGCTTCAGTGGATATTTTATTGGGTTCATTAGTACAGGATAGTTGCTTGTAATGTTTCAATTATTTCTTTGGTTCCGCACAAACAATTAAAGCGTACAAAGTTTATATTCAAGTAATTAACGTCTGATACAAGAGTATTGAATTTATCTCAGATAGTAAATATGGTTAAACTCAGAAAGAAAACGGCCTCAGTTCGTTTTTGATATCACGAAATGATTACATCTAGTTCCACTCAGGCGTTGTTAGCATGCCAATACTGTTCGACTGACCAGACGCTCGGAAGTTTACCTATCATTTGGAGTAACAGATTATACTGCAGAAGAGATTTGTCCCGTAACAGAAACAATATTGATTGAACCTCTCTCTGGTCTAGTTGAGATAGATGTAATTACCAAGGCAGTGCGTGTAACTCTGAAGAGCATATTGTAGATAGATCACACATCTGGTGTGTGGATCGGAAGATATTGTAATCCAATCGAATTGTAGTTTATAAAGGCCTCCTATAAATAACAAGCTCTCGTCAACATTCTGTCTGAGTTCAATAACAGTTTTATGGAAATCCTTATCAGACAGTTTCAGAAATAGATTTAAAAACAACTGAAACCAGAGAGCTTAGAGCGTCCTGAAGCCCAACCCTTCTTAATAGACCAAAATCACAACAAATATTATATTTCGGCTTTAATAATGATTCGGAGAACTGCTTCGACGTTATGTGTACTTTTTTCCCATTGTAATTAATCTATGGACTGCTGTCCGAAATAAAGCTCAGAAGACAGAAACCCTTTCGAAGAAACAAAAAGTTGAATGTTTGGATTTCTCTATCCAATTGTGGTTTATGAGAGCAATGTACTGATATTCTATTCATACTGTTTTTCGGTTGAATGTTCGGAAACTAGAATAATGTGTATTTTGTCCAGTGTTAATGCCTTTACGATACACACTTAATTCATCTTTTTTGTTATTTCAATTTCCAGGAATGTACAAAACAGGATTAAGAAAAGTCTTAGCTGGCAAACGTAAGTTGAGTTATAAGAGAATAGAAGGCTATGGGTATTATTGTAGACATAGTATATAACAATAAACAAATTTAAACTTTTGAAACGAATTTGAAACAAAAATTTGATGCGGTGATGCTGTGCATTGAAGTTATTCATAAAATTAGTTGATTTCTGATTAACTTTTAACTCAACAAGCGTTTCGCCCACTTCCCTCGGCCAGCAAACTGGAATAAGAGGAGATGTGTGAAGAGACATGTGAATCATAAACATTTCACTTAAAATTGGCGAAAGAGTTGATCCCAAAGGTAATCTATAACCCTAATGAAAATTGGTGTAATCCCAAGAGAAATAAATTGATATAACACATTTTCCCGAGAGAGCTATGCTTATGTTGATACTGAGAGAAGTTTTGATGCATGCATGAATTGGAACTTATTAACCGCTGTCACTGAAATCATTAGACAACACCTAATTAATAAATTGATATAACATATTTTCCCGGAAGTGCTATGCTTATGTACTAATAGAAGGTTTGATGCATGAATGAATTAGAATTTATTAACTGCTGTCAATGAAATCATTAGACAACACTTAATTAATTGCAATCAATCCATTAAAAGTCTCTCAGTAAGGCCAACATCAAATCCCTTGCGGAAAGATGTGTTATTTCAACGTTCATCTTTGATCTCGTGAGGAAATTTCTAAACGCCATAGAATGCATCCATTATCATAGAGGATGTTGTTTTGTTGGTACTTTGTTTGCTTTAGGAAAAAGCAGGCGACAACAAAATGATTTTGAGGTTGGGAAACAGCGTTACTGTGAAAGACAGAAAATGTACAGTAATAGAGAAATTTGATTAAATAATCCACTTGTGACGTTTTAGAGTGCGTGTCACTGAGTCATAAACACTACCTGATAAATATATTTGGACTCGTCCGATTAGAATCTTGTAAGCGCATGCCGGAAGACAAATAGGAATATGCAAAGGCTTTTCCTCACAGTAGCCATACCCTATAAAAAGTACCAATGGCAGACAAAAATATCAATAAAGCCTGATGAATGTATAGATAGCATAATAGAAATAATGTTCAAGCTTTCTATTGCCATTCTTATGCCAGTAAAAAGGGACGAGTTTCTCATGTTAATCCTGAATTAAACTTTTCCACTTTCACCTGCCGAAAAAAATCGAAATACACGGCAATTACATGAACATTATTTCTTGATATATTAGAAGTTATACAACGGGAGCCTCTTTGGTGTGATCTGAATATCATTCGAGTCAAAAATCACGAGCCTCCGGCGAAAATTAACAGACGAGAGAGGTGTCATTAATTGCACCATAAAGGCTCTAAGTGGATATATTTTATGTCACACTTCATCAACAAACAAACAAAACAACTGAAATAAACATGACCAAGATATGAGTAAATGTGAAAAGTTTTGAAAAAGTCGTTTCTGAAAATTCATTCATTAACAATTATGTTAATGGCTTTATTTCCCATTTCAAAATTACATAGGCCTACTTATATTCGTAAATGATTGTGTCTGGTCATACGTCATATACGAAATCCTGAACAAGGTGTAAGACCGTACTGTACGAGAAAGCATAGTTGTATTGTTCTACAACAACTATTTGATTGTAGTTTTTGATTGTTCTAAATGCATTTGAACATACCCTTTTCGATTCACTTTTGAAAGTAAGCGTTTTATATTGAGCCAAAGCTGCTAAACTATTTATCAGTGACACGCAACAATACTTTCGAAGCAGTTGATGAACAACGCTTTTGTAACTCCTAAACTGAAGAGCTCCTCAGATTCATACTCAAGTGGTTAGAATACTTGTTGATTTTGTACTCAGCTGAGTGCTTGGTCAAAACGTTTTTTAATCACACCTCGTCTCAAGACTTTGAACACAATTCCGACTTGAGTGTGTCCCATTTTTATTTGAAGTCTCTGCCCTTGGGGGATATCTTTCGATGACCTATATAAATCGGTCATTTTATTTAAGAATTTCATGTTCGAACAATTAAGAGTGACTTTATAATTAAATATAAATTTGAGTTACCACAACAAGAAGAGGAGCAGCAAGAAAGTAGTCCGTTAAGCTTCTGTTGACCAATGAAAGTGAACACAGGTGGAAATTACACACAATATTACATGACTCACCGAAACGCTGCACCGGAAATGAACCAGAAGTTGCCATCCATAAAGTTTCGAGCTACTTTATACCACTTCCTGTCTAAGAAAGACCTAGCGTAGATTATGATGTCTCCAATAAAAAAAGAAAAAAAGTAAAAACGACATAAATCGATTTCATGTGCACCAGCTGACTCCCCATACTGAAAAGCCGTGACCGTGTTTTTCTTCCTTAGCATTCCATTTTAGTCATAAGAATAAGCTTTAAAAAAATGAAAGAAAATCGGAAAGTTACCCATTGAACGACCCACAGTACGTAATGATATCAATTTGAGTTAACCGCTCAATTACAGAAATTGAAGTCATGGTCTTTAATAATGCTCATAGATTAACCAGTTAGAGAGAAAAAATACTTCGAATAAAATCCAATTTGTTTCATAATAACCTATATCACGCCAGATTGGGAAAAAAGTAGGCCTATAGTTCAATTACTCCAGTTATAAAACATTTGGTTGTTTTAAGAACTGAGACAAATCTTAGAAAATATATATTTCTATTAATATAGACCAATTATAAGAAAAAGAGAACAAGGGATTGAAAATGGCTACTTTTGAGAAGATAGATAAAGGAAAATGATTACAAAATCACTCTCAAAATAAAATCATTTCGCCGCGTACTGAATTATTCTCTGTCTCGTTGATTTTTTTTTTTATCCCGGCAGAGGTTTTCTGTTTTATTTCGGTTAATTTGGTAAAAAAATACCAAAATGCATATCTAGTAAACTACGATAAAATAGTATAGACGTATCAATGTATCTTTACTTTTGCCTAACTGAGTATCTCATGTAATAAAATAAAAAGATAATAATTACACGCACTTCTTTTTTCATTGTATACCTCTTTTTCTGCTAAAGTTATGCTGTGAAACAAGAAAACGAACATATTCATATCCATTTAGATTTTCTATCGGCTTGTATTTGTCAAGAATCATTCAGTCCAATGTAGAAAAAGTCGTACAAATGCAGCTAAAATAAAGGTTACTTAAGTTCATTAAAGGTGAAGAAAAAAAAAAATTGAGTCAGAGTAGATAGACTACACACGGCTCTTGTAAGAGCCAGTTGGTCTCCTCAATTGTATGGTGGACTTTTTCTGCCATACAGGAGATACCTATGTAAAATAAACCATTATTCCATATATAATATATTCATTGTAGGCTCCACAAAAACAGTGGGCCCTTTATACAACTATCAATCAATTATCGTAAAATAAGTTTTAATGAGAAATATTTATTGAAGAATAGTTAATGTAATACACACAAACGATATGTTAAGAAAAGTCCACCATACAATTTAAAAGACCAATTTACTGAAAGTGGTCCACACACACAGAGCACTATTTTTTAAACTGCTGTGTGTAGTCTATCTACTCGGGCTCACTCTGTTTTGTTTTCTTCCCCTGTAACCATAGAACTCATAGAACACAATACTTTCCGCTCTGGTAAAGGCAAACTTAGTCTCAAAAAGTAAGATACTACTCTTTCAATAATTGGTGAATGCCACACAAACCAGGTTTACAAAGTAAATGCATAAAGAGCCCTAGATAAAACAGAGCATCTGCTAAATAATTCCAATCTGTTCTAAGAAGTCTTTACAAACTGAGGAGTAACGGTCGGTCTGTCTGTCTATCA
>JAVFBZ010017629.1:0-11685 GCA_032466195.1 Katharina tunicata | reverse complement strand
AAAAAATGAAAGATTCATAACGTGGGCTAGGGGCGTTGATATTAATTCGGCGACAGCTTTAACAACGGACATACGGATTATATTTGTAGGCTTATGTGGCAAAGCGATCATATGGCCATCTAACTAGTTAGGGAGATGAAATGCTTGTTCAAAGAGAATGAAACTGAAGCTGGTATAACATGGCGTCACAGGTCTATTGTCACAATGTCCGCGCTATTGGATTCTGTCCTTTAATCATGAATGTACAAAAACCCAAGAATAGTGAAATTTCGTAGACACTGTTAAATTTGTTGTCACTCAAAGTTTATTAAAAAATAAATAAATATCTGTTATCAAATTATAGATATGTCACATAAATTACACGTATCTATTATAAAGTTGGGGTTAATCGACATTTCGGGCCGCCATACCATGCAAGTTATGCCAAAATAATTTCTAACAAAATAGTGAGGAATACAGACACCTTCGAATCTGACTTCAAGACAAGTTTCTCTTTATCAGATTTATTTTGTATGAAGATGGAGCATATAGACTAGTGTAGATTATTATCTCCTGTAAATCTCTGTTTTGTTTTAACTATGATCGAATTTCCTTTGTTGGGATCAAGCTTTAGCAGGACAAACAGAGGCCTTATACAGAATAACCTCAGGTCCGTACGGAAACTTATAGTTTATTTGTGTCTGATGACTTTCGTCTAATTCTTGTCAAAGGTAGCTTTGAAAGTAGAAACCTTCCAAGATCCCCCTGATTCGGTCTGGAGGCTTATATCTCCAGTTAATTTCTTCAAAGATCCCTTTATTCGGTCTGGAAGCTAATATGTCTAGTTAATTTCTTATCTTTCACGCTGCTCCTTTCAAACGTACCGTCGGAAACCGTATAATTCAATTCCAGACCCTCTCAGCGGCTGCCCTTAAAACCACCAACATATATCATATTATATGACTCGTTCTGTGTCCAGTAACACAGACCACCTTAGACTGTGACAGCTGGATCTGTTAGGCTGATTCGGGATTTAGTAAAGTTAGTGAGAGTCTATGTTTCTGGTAGGATCAGCTCAATCAAATTACATTGCCGGCCTAACATATTGACAATTCGCCAAAACTCCAATGCCTTAGGATTACAATTTTAATTGTTGTACTATAGCTAAAATTAAAAGACCTTAATCACGTAGTCTACTTGATTTATTGGAAACCTATCACATTTATGTTTTTGCTATATACCCATCTTCTAAATGCCGATTAAACAAGCCGTACGTGTTGTTATTTCTTTAACACCAAATGCGTGCTAGCTCAGTGGCTGGGGTGCTGTATTTCCTCGTTGCCTAGTTTCCTAGGCACGAAAACGACCCACAAGTTTAACATAACCGATACATGTGAATATGTGGATGGACAGTAATAGCCAGTCGATTGCCAATTTGAAATAGATTTTTACCAGATTTTAATTGTTAGAATTGAAATAGCGACACAATTAACTATACGATCACGGAAGAAATAAGTTGAGTGTATCCAATGTCTCGAACAGCATGTTACCAGCCGAGTGAATTGAATCTCGACAAGAATAAAACCTGTGGTAAAAGTTACAGATCATAGTTTGTTGTGTTTCAAATGAATATATTAGCAAAAATCGACTAGCTACAGTTGAAGTATGCAGTCTAAAAAACGACTCAAAACTATTTTAAAAATACCTCCAAATTAATAAAATAACCCACAAAAGAATAGATAAATCAAGAAACGAATCACAGACTGATAACACAAAGGTGGTTTTAAAAACGTTTCTCCTAGAATGCCTTTTTCCCCCCAACAATGTCATAATCAAATTATAGACCAAACAAGACCATAGACTGTTACCATTGTATGTAGGATTATTCGTTTTCCACTGAAAGCCACTTCAACCGAACTACTGTAGGTAAAATGTATGGTTGACTTTTTCATGCTACATTTGCTGTAGTAAAAATAAAACATGGCATAAACAGTCTACCATACATTTTACTTAATTTGGCTCTTATTAAAAAAAGAAGAACCCTACAAAAAATGTAATAGTTTTTTACCAATTTAGTACAACTGTAATTTGACTGACTTTGTTGTTGTTCATTGGAATTTTGTATAAATTGTTTACTTCCCCTTTATTAACCATAAATTCAGTATACCATTCCATTCTTAGAAAACAAGTAAGGACGAATTTGTCATTATTTCCTACTGTACCCTGACCTTTATTACAGAGATGCATCTCCTAGATTGTTGTGATTGGCCTAAAGGTCTCTCTTGACCGAGATACATCACAAAGAAACCTGTCAATTCCACGCCTGAATTTAGACAAACACGGTCAGATCTTTATCAGCATTAAGCGGGTAAATGTTGATAAAAATAGATGTCCAATTTCATAACATGTACACAGTGGACAAACAAATCTTACACATGTCAACTGGAACGGTTGGGAAATAAAAGGGAAATAAATCTGAACGAAAATACTGTCTGGCCTGGTCTTTCTAAGGAGCATTACAATGAAGTCAGTGGGAAAAGGGGTCAGTGTCCGAACCAATTTCTGCGTGTCACAAGCGTGTGCCATAAGCTTGGTGTTACCACGATTTAGGAAGCCTGTTACACTTTTTGACAACAATGCAAACCCATCGAAGTATACCCAGGACGATTCTTTTTCATATTTTAATCGAATTATATTATTTTCAGACCTGCTGAACGGTTTAACCTGTGTCAGCGTTTCCCATTACGTCCCAGTTAGTTATTGGCATCGTTCTTGGTAAGGACTACATCTCATTTAGTGGATTTCTTATTTAGGTTCACGTCATTTATAATGATCACTTTTTGTTCTAAGCTCTGAAGTCTAACCGCAAAACAAAAGTAAAGAACACGATGTCATCTCAAAGCTATAATTACAGCTGCTCTGTTTTCGTTATGCTACAGTAGGAAAGAATATTATAGACAAGTCAGATCGTCACGTGGTTTATGTCAGACAACACGTTGAGGTTTGCTTCATAATATCTAATTACATAGCTTAAATAAGAGTATAAATATAACATATAGCAAAACAACAAAACAATGACAAGAAAAAAATGCAAAAACACGGTAAAACATCATTTTAAAGATCACTTCTTGAAGATGAAGCATCTCCTAAAGATTGTTTTCTCTTTCCAATCTCGCTTTTATTATGACGATTATTCTTTTTTCAGAACACAAGATAAAAAATATCTGCTCTGCTATATACCGGTAGACTGGTAAGCTAACATACGCAACCTTTTTATGTAGGATGACTTTCGCTTTACTTTTCTCAAAGGTTTTGTTGGTATAGTGATAATAAAATTCCAGACGCTCTTAGCCGCTTTGTATAGCTGAAGCCTCTCCTCTTTGCTTTTGCCCTGCTAAGTACTGTGAGTTATATCCTATACACGAGTAGTAGGAAACGAGTAGGACACCTCGTGGCGCATATTAAACTTTCGTCTACAGCAGTAGAACTTATATAGTAGAGCTATATATTTATTAAGAATGCAAAATCAGATTTGAGACCGTTAAGGCAACTTTAGATGTTTTTTAGTAGTATAATCAACGCATTTTATGTTTCGCTCCAAGTGAAATACGTCTGAAATTCAGGTTCATAAAGACGTCATATTAGTGACCCTTGACGTAGAATCTATGTACACCAATATCGGCATTGAGGCTGGCCTTCAGTCTGTTGAAAATGCTTTCCATAGGTATCCCGATTCACGTCGTCCCTCTACCATGGTTCTGAAACTGTTGGAACTGAGTTTAAATGTAATGATTTCGAATTCCATTGTCGAATATACAAGAAAATAAAAGGCTCTTTATCTCTACTTTAAACCAACATGATCCAAATATTCAACTTCAAGCTACTATCAGCCTGTCTAGTGTAGATTTTGTGGATGTTACAGTCTACAAAGGTGTCAATCTCGGTGTAACAGGGATGTTGGATTATACGGTATTCTTTAAACCTACGGATACCCATTAACTACTCCATGCTAATTCTTTTCATCCGCCGCATATCTTTAAGGGAATTATTAAATCCCAAATAATAATATTTCATAGCACCCTCGCTTCCTTCAACGAGGCCTGTTCTGTTCTCTTTAAGGTGTTGAATCCCAGAGGATATTCCACGCGACTTCTTTGCAAGATTAAATTTGAAACCCCCAGAAAACTGAACAGATATAATGTAGTCCAATCTACAGAATCAGTACCTGTAGGAAAACATCAGAATCACCCTGTAATATTGTCATGCGGTACAAATGTATGAAGACTAGATGTAAGCTAGACTATTACATACCAGAGAGGGTTTTTTTTCGTCGGGGAACAAACTAAAAATGTCTATCATTTGGCAGATGTTTTAAACTGTGATTAAGAAAATGTGGTATACCTCATCACTTGTAAAAAGTGTGTGAAACAGTATGTATAACAACAATCCTCTTAGGCTTAGAGCCAACAATCATTTGATTTCAATCAGATTACGGCTTATTAACCGGACCCCCCATAGTTGAACATTTCTCCCTGTGCCAGTGTGATTACTCTTTATAAAAAATATATACGTTCGGAATTTATTCGTTTTGTTGGAAAATCTCTGCTCTATTCTTGAAAACTCCACAATATTTAGTGATTGTTGTGTTGTAGAAAGTCGTAGTTTTAAGCCCAGTTACTTGACACTCTTATTAATACTCTGTTGCTATACAAAAAAGCATGGTAATGGACAACGCGCCCTCTGCGTGATCAATTTAGTTCAAGGGAATTCGGCAACCAGAAAACTTTCTTTTCTAAAAATGCACATGAACCTACGGAACGGTTATTGTGTATACAAACATTGAGATTTATTTTGGGTATTTAAAAAGTCGGGCGTAACCTAGTCGGTACTTAATCTCCCGTCAGAGTACTTTTATCCAAGTCAACTAGTTTGGCTTTAAATTCATCAACTTGAAAAGGCAGGACTTCTATCGATTTCATTTGTCACATGATTTGCCTAGGTCCTCTCAAAACTTCTATAAATTTCTATAAATAGAAGAAATAATTAAATAATCTATTTCAGTTATCCTTGTCATCCGTATTTGGAAAGTGTTTTTGCCTAAAGTACTCGAACGGTCCACAAAATAATAACCTATCTTTAGAGTTAAGTCGTCATTATTTTTTGTAATTGTCCATTTGTTGTTGATTGATAACATGGTCACATAGCAATTAGATTTTACATGTGACTTTGTTGACCAATCAGCAGTCACCTTGTTGAAGCAAAAGTCTACTTGGTTTATGAGAAAATTGACTACGCGCCAAAGTACAAAGTTATATTTCGTTTCGAATATAGAGCGAGCAAACTTGTTACGTTAAGAGGAACTTGAATTCGGAAAAGTGTTAAAGAGTTGAGGTGCAAGGCAAAAATAACCGACAGTTACTAAAGACAGATGACGGTATCTAAAAATAGTGTCAAGGGAATTTGAGAAGTAGTTTATTTGAGTTCTTCGTAGCATTTTGTATAATGTGTGAAACCCGATATTGCTCAAAATCTAATATTTCTCTAAATCCGTTGCACTGCTCGAATCCAAATATTGAAGAATTCACACCAGCACTCACTTGCATAACTGATTGAGCAAAATAACCTATTGATAATTGCCAATAACATCAGCGTTAAGGGATTTAAAGTACTGTTTATCCTCAAAGATGATTGCCATCATTTCTCTGTTGTGATAGCAGCATTGTCGTCATTTACGGCTAAACGTCTAGAATAGACACGTTAAAAGTATACTGACAACCAACAGAACGGACATCGAATCCACCACCGTACAATGTGAAAAATGTGTTTATTTGGAAATTATATTTTATGAACTTATATTGTAATCTACATGCATGAGTAGAAGATTGATCACTAATCTGTTTGTCATGTTTATGAAGTGTTTGTTTCCTTAAAGTAAACTCGGAGTGTTTAGTACTGGACTAAATCAAGTGACCAGTCACATTAATCCAAATCCTGTTAATGAAGGTCAGTTTTTATAAGAATTTATTCTTGATTGTATACGGTGCATGTTTAGGTAAAGAATTGGCTTTGCCGCCCCTTTCCGTTTGACAGTTGTAACTATTTCTGCAACTGGTACTCATTGCATTTGACCACTGAGTGACTGAGAAAAGTATTAATCCTATTCTCTGCCTATATATTTAAAAAGATTGAGTTACATCTTTAGACTTCAACATCTTGTCTCCGGAGGGCTGTTCTGCTCCCATTCGTCAAGATACCACAAGAGCCTTGTTATAAAGAACATTATTCCAGCAGCCCTTCGTGATCACTAGACATTGTAAAGTTAGAGTCTGTGTTGTCTTCACATCTCCTGATATTTTATTTGAGTAACAATGGGTCGAACTTGGACAAAAGGGTATATGTTGAAGTTCCCCGGGGTGTCCAGAAACAAGCCCGTTTAAGATCACTAACCCCTCAAAAGTTCACAATAAGTACGCCCTAGTTCGACTTTCTCAGCAACACTTTAACCAAACCGGCGGTAATAAGACTTGCTAACATATTACATTTCTCTTGCTGTAACAAGACCTGGACTTCCGGGTTTATGTGTGTCCATCAACATGGCTGACCGTATAAATTGTTTGCAGACCACTTGAGATTAAACGCATTTACAGATAGCATATATACCGTCTATGATTCTATTTTCCGTAAAATAAAAAAGAATAATTTAACATCATTTCCTTGAGTCGCCTGTTCTTATTATTAAAAATACATCAATTGGTGTTTGGCTATGCTCCTAAGACTTTCATATACAAAGAAACAATACAACATAAACGTCAATGGCATGCCTGAACTTAGATGAAAGCTGGAGAGAATATTAGATTTCTATCAGCAGAAAGATGTTGAATATAGCTACATATACCTAAGTCTATTCGATGTTCACATTTAACATTGGAATCCTATGGCCATCTAAATGCCAACTACAGCTGAGGAAAGGAAAACGAAATATTAGCAGGGGTAGCTCGATCGAGGAAATATAAAGATGTGTTTGCGTCTGTAATCGGCTTGGCATTACAGAGATTTGGAAGCTGATTATCCTGTTGGTCAACGATGCACACAAATATAAGTATACATGTACTTTTTCTTTTCAATGCAGGGCAAAAATACCGTCGAGCATTATAGATGTTGAAACTGTATAAGCCATGCCGACAATTTAAACTTAAAGGGAAATCTTCTACGTGTAGACTTCACTTTAAGTGTATTGAATGACCATCTTGTCTGTGTAATTGCCTAGATTCCGACTTTGAAAACCAGCTTCACGATGCACTGTGTAATCTTTGTTATGCTTTGTGTGTCATGGACAATTGTAATTATTTTCAGGTAATTGTTATTTTAATGTGCATGTTCCTCTTATCTTTTCCGTGGACTATGGCGTCTAGTCCAGCAGCCTTAAAACGTGATGTCAAAGATTACTTTTAACGCAAGAAAAATCAACACTCCACCTGCTCCTTTACTTCAATCATATTTCATTATCAAACAGTACATTCCTTGAAGCAGAAGCATGTTGTGAAGATTAGCTTCCCCTGTTGATTACTCTTCAATTCCTATTACAAAAATAAATTCTCCTTTGTTGGGATCAGGTTTAATCAGAACAAAAAAATCGTCAGGCCCCGTGGCCTAAATATAAGACTCATTTGTATTGGGTGACTTTTAAGCTCCTACTGTCAAAAGGTTCCGTTGGAAGAATTATAATTTAATTTCAATCCATCTTAGTTGTAACCTAAAAGTAAGTAAAAGATATCAGATTATACAAGCATTTTCTTTCGCCAATCGACTGGTAACGGACTATGTTAAATTTGAACAGACAGAAAAGGGGTAATACAAAATACTTGGATAACCAATACCAGCACATTTATTGTGTGTCGGGACAACTGCAACTCCAAAGATGATATGAACATACTCCCAATTTCTCACTGCATATATATAACAGACCAGAAGACAACCCGTCTAAAATGTTTCTGGTGTTAATATTCAACCATATAGACTCTACCGAGAAAGACGGCTTAGCTGGATGGATCGTCCTTTTCAGATGACTTTCAAAACATATTTGCTCTCCACGGCATCCATCCGAATAGCTGTCCATCATGAATGCTACATCAAAGATACGAAATTCCGGATTTAGATGTAATGAAATAAGGCAAACTATTAATTTTAAATTCAGATTTTCCATATTTACATACTATTCGTCATTAGGATTTGAGACGATCAAGTTGCCTGAAAGCTAACTTGGAAAAATATGAAAAGTCACTTTTTCTTCAAGTATACTTTTACAGTCTGTTTATTTTCCTAAAGATATTGCTTAAGAAATATTTAAATTATTCTTGAGCTTGTCTTATAGAAAATATAACAAAAATTACACAATCCATAGTTACGGGAAATCTTTATTAATTCTCTCTATGGGTTCCTTTCTGGTAAAAAAATCTCATACACCACGAGAACACGTTTTCAAATTTGCCATACTGACCCATTTTGTCCATCCAGATTTGTGGTGGTCGATCACTGACTGAAAATGTTTTCCAAGTGTGTTGAGAAGAGAACAAATGTTACAGACATAGATACATTTATTTAATAACCACGTGGGGAAATCACCGACTGTATTTGGTCTTCCGTGGCCAGAGAAACTCCTTTTTTGATCGTTACAGTGCTGTTTTCTGTAAAAACAGATTCCATTTCAGAGCATTTAAAACGTTTAAAACGAAATGGTGATTTATAGCTTCCGAGTCCACGTAATTGTTAATAAATAACTGAGTGCCTCTACATCTACTGCAATTAGTTCTCAGTCGTTTCTGTTTGGGCCAACATTCGTAAAGTTACCAATATATCCGGCTTCCTGACTTAGTCAGGGGACCTGTTTGAATATCTCGATACTTCGATTTGAAATTAAACAGGGTGTGTCAATCAACAGTAGCAGTCTATTATACACTGAAGTGGAAGTCAAGTTGCTTTAAGTCCTCTAAAAAATGGAGGTAATGTTAAAACGAACAAACCATTATTAAGATCTGCCATTGAACTTTATCGGTATGCATATAATAATCTCAAGGACCTCGTGTTATAATTCAAAGGCTTGATTCTTATTTTTGATTTCATTAATACCATATACTATTTGTATTGTTCCACATCAATGCCAAAATCTAAGCCTTTATTATGGAGCTGTAATGCCCACTTTCGTGAAATCAAGCTAACTGAAACCACTTCCCTTCAACCAATTAGTATAGTTTATCATTGCGTTTCTGTGGTATTCATGTCAGAAAATGAATTAAGCGATTTTCTTATGTAACATCTCGATTACTAGCTGTAGACATATCACGGCAATAAGTATACCGATATGACTTGATTATAATATATTTTCTGATCATCCATTGGCTGAAATGTGTAATGTGGTCAATGTGGTCTCAAACTCGTAGTTTGCAGTCGAGGTGTACTAATCTTGCTGGGTTTTTTCCATGTCACTATTTAAAGGCTGTGTTGAAATGTGATGTAGAAATAAGATGAAACTGAATGAAATTTGCTTGGGCCATATTGTTTGTCCCATGTCTTACCATGCCGTGGGTGTTTCCAGGACCAGTTTGAACCCGAGTGTTCTTTGTCGTATGTAAAATTATTATACAGAATTATCTGTGAGCCCTCGGCCTTTTTCTTTTAGTCAATTACTAGGTGTTAAAAAACTAAAAACTTACAAAATAAAAAGGCATGTGCAGTGATGTTATGCGTTTTTTGTGCTCATTTTTTACTTTGAAATTAAAGCAGAGTCATCAACCGTATTCTGCAGGCTGTTTGAGCCATAGCCAGCGCACGTAAAGGATATAAATACTTACAGGAAATGCGTTAGTAATTATTTGGATAGACTCCAAGTTTGAGTTCGCATCGCTTGCTTATTTTGACGATAAAACTGCATGGTTCTGGTTCACGGTATTTGACGAAAGAATCTGAAACGCTCATGGTAGAGACAGATTTGAATGCTAAGCTGGGTTATTTGCACATTTGCGTTTTGTTGACCACTTATTTAAATACATTCATTATTTATTAACATTACACCGATGCTGTTTTGTAAATATTCAGCTATCTAGTTCGAGTTTGCATGAATTCAAAAACTTCGAGGAAACATTTCATACTCTTGTTGAATATGAACAAAATGACCGTAAAAACTTAAATGTAAATAAATGTAAATGTTGACTATTGACATATGATGAAAGTGGGGAATGAAGCCCTTTACCAGTGGAATGGTTCGATCAAACTGGACAATGAAATATGCACACTATATGCGGCTAACGTACTAATCTGCAGCATCTACGGTTTGTTTGTTTGCTTGTTGATTTTGGGTTTTACATCGTTATTTCACTCATATGACGGCGTACCAGTTCATTTCGGATGGAAACCTCCGTAAGCGACACTGGTAAAACGTAAGACATAGGTCATTTCAAGGACGCAAAACAGGACACCGCAGCAAATCGGTATTTCGGATGTCCCTTAGCCCAGACAGCACCGGAGAACAGAAAGTGTTTTACGTCATACTCAAGGTTATTACACTTAAATAAAAATATGTACATATGTATATATGTTTCTGTCATAAAACTATTTAATACATTCATTATATTATAGCATATTCATATGCCATTAGGCCTTAATACCAAGTATAAATAAGATATAATAGTTGATAATACTGTCCAGTTGTTGGAAGGGCATAAGTTCCCTATCAACACGAGCAAACTCTCGGCACTGTCCACCTGTTGGGAGGGTAAAAGTTCCCTATCAACACGGGCAAACTCTCGGCACTGTCCACTTGGAGGGTAAAAGTTCCCTATCAACACGGGCAAACTGTCGGCACTGAAAAGATAGATAGGATAAGGGTTATTTTTGACAAAGATAATTTTTATGCAAATGAACCATTGACATACATAATTTGATTTAATTGGCGGCTCCATTCAATGAACCATTGAACGACTCTTCAAAACAATTCCAGATTTAATAACACACATGAAGTCTGGTCATTCTTGTTCAACATCGCCTATCTCCGGTACCTTCCTTTCCCTCCAATTATCGGCTTTTGTGTAATGACCTGCCATTTTTTAGCCCATTAGAGGTATATTTACCGATACGGGCAATGCTTGTAACCCATGTAGATAAACGTATCATATATGACATCAAGTTCACTCCGCGATAACAAAAAATGACAGAGCAGGTATCAGAAAAGAAAATGAAATAAAATAGAACTATTAAGTTGAAATGTCTACCCGGACAGCTATTTCTAACATGTATGAGGGGTTGTGCGGTTAGACTTAAACCTCTTTATTACAAATCTTGGAGAGTTGCCAATTAGAGCACGTTGCGCTTCTATCTGATCGTAAACGGGGAGTCGGTTCACGGTCACCTGCATGGCTTGTAAGTGATGGATAGTAAAAAAAATATGTTTTTAAACCATTTTGAGTGTTTATTGTGTTTGCGACACATACACAATCGAGAAAAATTAAGAAAAGCAAATAAATCGGTTTTATTTTAAAAATTGAATTTGTCCCTGCCTCCTTATATATAAAGAAACGCATAGGCAAAATATTAATAGAATTATCTTTTTCAATTCAAAGCGGGATAATTCAGTAAATTTTAGGGGTAGCACAGTTAAAGTTGGTACAAGTATGTGGTAATGTTCTCGCTATGGACCGACGGCAGCGGAGGCGT
>JAVFBZ010017618.1:0-11685 GCA_032466195.1 Katharina tunicata | reverse complement strand
GTTACTTATGATTAAATTTAATTAAGATCCACGGCACACTGTGAACTCTGGGTAATAGAAGCGTATATAGAAATATAACGTATCGTAACGTTTGGTTACAAGAAGTATAGGTTTAAAGAAGTAAATATAACGCTTTATAACACAAGGTAGACAAGATAATAAGACATGAGATAAACCGACCCCTTGTTAAATAGATGAATAAATCAATTCAGTAAATGAATATTGATTGAGCCATGCTAATGCGGTAGCACCTTTAAGCTCACAACGAACGAACGTTCCGGAACACATAACAGAACACAGAACTAACATTTTATAATAACTGCACGGCAAAAAATATTCAGCCTTTAATCACAGACTCAATCGTTCTTATTCGTCCTAGAACATGTATCATACGTGGCTTGAGCAACCTTAAATGGTTGACTTATTCTCCTCCAACATTTCATCGTTAACATAGTACCAAGCATTGTGAGCGCCTTCTGTGCAGGTGTAATATAATATAAAGGGATTATAAGCTTCATTATTTTGTATGACAACTATTTTGGACATTGAGATTGGAATATTATGTTCAAGTAACTTACAATGCAGCATCAGTTGGTCTTTCTTAAAATAACTCCAAGTCGATAGAATTCCACTCCACACGAAATTTACTTGCACTACAACTTCTAATACGAGGCATTAATCTTTATGTCTTAATCCGAGTTTATTAGCTGTGCTCCATAAATCCTTACGCCTGTAATTTGAACCTATATTACTCTTATTTGTCAGTAAAACTGCACGAACACAAGAAGCCGATTACCTGAACGACTCTGGCAATGGGGAACAAACAAATCAACAAGCAATACATCTCTGTTAGAAGGTATCTTGGTAGTGTGGTCTAAGCTCTTATATAACTATAATTTTATGACGTATTTCTTTCTCCCCACGTGTAGTGTACTCTGTGCAATGTAAGCCGAAGATGGCTCGTGTCATACATGCGATGGGTTCCCTTACAAATTGAGCTTAAACGCCGTCATGTGGATAATGTAACCATGACCTTTCCGCAAACTACATTTTGATGAAATACATGAAATACACCGTCTGTCCGTCCGATATAATAAAAGTCCCCTCCTCCCACAGTATTTATTGAATTTCTATGAAACAACTACTAACACTACATTGCACTAACGACTACTACTACAGCGCCGTCTAACTTACATGCATTGTAGTATGCAAAGAGAATAATCATGTTTTCGTATCCTTGGAGGGACGTTATTTTGGTGGCTGTTTATCAATCAATCAACAAATAAGCAATCAATTATCAATGCTTTAACAAGATATTGCTTACTGATAGTTCGGATAAAATGAGTCCAGGGAGACATAAGATTGATGACCATCTACCGGCTCAGCTCTAGTATTGGCATATATGGTTATTTTGTCGCTTTGTTAAATCTACACAAGCTACACGCTGAGTGAATTATGTGAAATCTTTGCTATAGAGGGTATTCCTCAAGTCTAACAGTCTACATAAACACACAATAAAAATGTAGTTGAAACATTATCGAATTTGCTTTACTCCCGGGTCCATGTCAGCTTTTAAACATGTTTCGCTTTATTTAATTTCTACTTACATATTCAAAAGATACCTTTAGTCGAGTCTTTGAGAATAGCAATTCAGTTTTTGAGGGATTTAATTTGGTTATTGCGGGAAAGCCCACAAGTCACTACACAGTATTACAACGACTGGAATACCGCTCTGTTTGTATTTCAATAGTTTAATCGATTTGTGTAATAGATCGATTAATTAGCTTTCATTAATCAAACGCAACAAAGGGAGGTTGAAACATCTGATTACAGTTTTCAAACGAACAGTACACAATTTACTATTCTTGGCATGTCTTAATCCTTTAATACAATTTCGTATATAAACAGCCAAAGTGACAAATCAGCTAGTTGCGTGTGTTGAATGATAACATAAGGTACTATGGGTAACAACTTTTGGTATATTTCTGACGAAACATTTTGGCCTTATTGCTAAGATCGTTTTAACATTGTGTCGGAAATATACCAGAAATTGTTAGCCATAATATGTTATGTAATAGGCTCTGTAAGTCTCGTTCGCTTCTACTTTACTCCCGGGTACATCCTTGACACCGTGGCGCTCTGATTTGATTATATGTCTTTCAGAATGGGGTTTCTTTTGCTTTTGGTTAAGTTATGTTACGGGACGACCTATTGGAAGTAATATCTAAATAAAACAAGTAGCATGTACCCAAAACGCGACGTTGGGCCGACGTTGGAAATAGACCATAAGCCAACGATCAATTTGGCCAACCATGCCAACCAAAGCCCAGCGTTGGGCCAACGTTGGTGGCCGACGATGATCCAACCGTAAATTCAGCCAACTATGCCAACCAAAATACGACGTTGGCCCAACGTCGATCAGCAGCCAAAAGCCAACCGCGACCATGAGCCAACCATGCCGGCCAAAAGCCAACGTTGGCCCAACGTCGTTGTGCTGTCTGGGCCGGAACTGGAAGGAGTCTCGTGAAATCTCATCACAAGCGTCTCGACTTCTATATGCCTCTAAAAGAAGATATACTATACCTGTTCAAATGATATCTTCATTCAACTTCTGTTCGTAGACGTCGCTGTGTATAACTTATGAACGATTTGAGTATTTTATGCAGCAGAGAAGGTGGGCCAGCCCAAACGGGTGAAGAAGATACAGTACGCTGCATTGACAATTTAGCACATTGTGCATTACCTAATCAAATTGACCTTTCGTTTGCGGCCAATCTGCATGGAGGAAACCTTCCCATTCTAAATTAGAGAATCAAATCATTCTCCTTACAGTCGAGTCTTTGACTCAAAGGTATTGACTGGCCACCGTGATGTACACTTAAAATGGTATATGTGTGTGCAGTTTGCAAGTAGGTTTATATGGCTGACTAAGTGGCACTGCTTTACGATTTTGTTTGTCATGTCTTCATGACTTCAAATTCAGTCGGCCCTCCGACAACTTTATTCCTCTGTTAAATTTTAAATCAGATTGTTGTAACATTTATAGACGATCCACTCAAGTGATTTTTGATTTGCGTAAACAGTAGTATGACATTATTTTTTATTTTGTTTATTGCAACCATTTAGAAGTGGGTTTTACCTAATCACTTTGTAAACTACGAAGCTAAATCTATCCATTTTATCCAGACTATCAACTGTGACAAATATGTTTGGTTGTTTCGATACCCCCCACGCACACACACACACATACTTAAACGGACGTTGCCTGTAGGTTTCTAAGTTCTGGGAAATTATTCCACCTTAAATGTAACCTATATGACTGCTACATTTTTACTTGGTGCACAGTCCTACGTGCTGAGGTCTCTACATACAAATGTCATTTACTGTGTTTTGCTATTGCTAATGGACTTTCGTCGTTCTCCAAAATCATTTGTCCCAACCTAATTCTAATATATGTCTTCTTGACTATTTCTCCTTTAATTGAGTCGTGAACTTAACTGGCTTCTCGTTATTTTCACAACTGAGAGCTCACTTACAGCAGTTCGGATACAGAGATTTCTAGAATCAACGTAATCTGCAACAAATCAACCGTTTATTCTTCCCTGTACTGTTCTGTAAATGGACGTAACATGCCTCGCTCAGCTTAAATTCAGCAAAATTGATATTAATAGTACCACGCTAATGCGATTTCCCGCGCCTCTCAAAAACACCCCACGCTGTATCGTTAATTCAAATCCACAAGCTGATTAGCAAACTATTCTTTGCATGTGAAATTTTGTGTTTAAAATAGAGACAATATCATGGTCATCTTCTTTTAGTGGCATATAGAGGTCTATTGCATTAGGCTTTATGGATGGCAACTTCCGGTAAAACTTTTCGATCTAGTTGCTAAGACCGAAAAGATGTGCCGGAAATATGCCAGAAGTATAAAATCTTATTTTATCTAATATTACGGCCAGTAGATGCAACTGTAAGATATTATAACTATTATAACTTGGAAAGGTAAGCCTTTAGCTATGAAGGGATAGTTCAAATATATAAGAAGATAAATCTACCATACCCAATCCAATTTGCTTAATTCTAGGTAATTAAATGAGCATCACAAAAGAAAGACTTTAACAATCCACTCATCAATTGACAGAAATCTAGATGAGAAATCAACAAAAACACAACCAATTATTATCTAATTAGCCCTTTTGGGAATGGACGTAACGGGAATTGCATTGAAATAAACCCTAGTTTCTTCAGTGCCGAAGGTGATAATCGATTTTGCTTAACAGCATCCTATTAAAAGTAAGACAATCTATCAGGAGTCAAATGTCTGTTTCCTTTTTCAGAATTCAAATTTGTCAGCCTTTACTCCTATTTATGAGGAGAATTTAACACAAGAAGCCAATTATCTTGACGACTGAGGAAATGGAGAAGAAGTCGACATGCAGTGTGTCTCTATTAAACGTGATATTGTCGACTGGGTTATTGCGTTTAATGTACAAAAATGAACGCTATTTTCATGTCATCTGTGTCAACTGCCAAGATGGCTGGGGTAGAATAAAATTTATAACAATATTAAGCCAAACCCATTTCGCGAACTGGCATGTCTGCTCCGCTTCGTGTATCGAGATAAATTGATGGATTGATTGGGGTTTTACGCTTTTTAAAGACAACTATTAGACCTATACTCTTAAGAATATAAAATATTAGATGGCAATTGGTTCTACAAGGAATTGAATGAAACAGACATCGATATAGGCGTATCTAAAGCTGTTGATGCTTTCTACTTTCTTAATACAATGTGTATGTGCGCAACACAGTTCGTTCCCGATCCCCAAATCGAGCTCCGAATCCGAAAGTAGTAATATGCATTGTTAGCACTTTGCATACAAAAACCTAATAAGTCGGTTAAAGTAATTCAATTTGTAAGACAATTCACGAAAAACGAATTAAAGAAAGAAGAGACATAAGCTAGTTAAGGCAATAAACACTAGTAGGAGGATGAAGAATCAATACAATAACGAAACTGTCACTGATGAGTTAGACTCATTCAGATTGTCTAGTCACCTATAAGGTCGACTTACAGCCCCCCCCCAGGGCCTCGCCGTGGCTCAGTTGATTGAGCGTTATACTGCTGAGTCCCCTTCACTATGTTCAGAACTTTGGTATGTAAGGAAAGTTTTCCGGTGGCTGCGGAGATGGTTGGGTGTTTTTCGAGGTTTCTTCCCGATATTCATCATACAACGGCGACGCAAAGTCGTCATATAAGTGGAATACTCTTGAGTACGACATTTAACACAAAATAAATAAATTAATAAATAAATAAATACAGCTCACCAAACACATGCAGCATCGAGCCTCCACAAACCAGAGAACGATTTAATAAACACGACATAAAACGCCACAGGCATGGAAGTCGTCATGGAAGTCGAATAAGTCATCATTACGTTTTCTATGTCCGTGTCGTCCTCTCTTTTCAATGTTGTCAAAAATGTCGGTCAAGACAATATCCATATTATCATTCTACTCAGCTATTGATTCCGAATATAACAACCAATCTAAGACAGACAGATGTTGGTCGATATGTAAGTCATTGGTGTCAATTAATTGTAATTTTCAATGATGTAGAGAGAAAGACGTAAGAGCATTTGGTTTCCTCTATATTAAATACTTTAAGTGGACTATCTGTCTCCGCAGGAGGCGCGAATGTAGCAGAAAAATCAAAACCTGATTTAAGCGTAGTTTTAATTTACCTAATCGATTGGCAGGTTAAAATATAAGGGAAATCCACTTTTGTACGCTGTTGGAAATCGTTAAAGACACTTTAACAAACAAAGACCGTGGAATTATTTCAGTTGTTTTCCAATCGTTGTTTTGGGCACTCTTAAAAGCTATTTGATTTTGGAGCTTATGGCTTCCTACATTTTTATTACGTGTTATTTATTGGTTGTTAACCTTTTGTGTAGTATTTTCTCTTGTTAAATCGGCATTTAGAAGCTGGGTCGTCATGTTTTTGTGTAGTATTTTCTCCAGAGGAGAATGTTATTGTTTGTTTTATCGTCTGTAAAAGCTTTAATACACCACAAACTCATTTCGTTAAAGTCCACTCTAGAGTGTGCCTTTGTTGACACTGGGCAGATTGCTGGATTTTCACTTTAACTGTACGCCAAAGTCAACTTAAAACAAATTGTTTAAGGTTGGTTCCTATCAAACAATTTTGTTAAATTATTAATATATTTCGTTTTTTTTTACCAAGACCAAGCATATAATATTAAAATTTCAAAAATGCATAAAACTGAGGCAACGAATTTAATAAACTATGATTAAACGCTTTACAATCTACCGACTGAGCATTTTCTCGTTACATATAAATGTAAAAGACTATTTGTTTCAAAATTAGCTTTCATTTTCTCTCATGATGTGCAACAATGTGCTTTCCAAATGGAAAACATGTATTCATTTATACCAGCTATGAACAAAAGTGTGTTTCTGAAAATCTGGAAAATACGGTGTTTAGGTGGGATTTAAATCTCTATTAATGCTAATTTAACCTGATAAATATTTATTAAGGTCAAATAATGATACTCTTTGTTTATTCTTGTTACATAAAAAACGATGGCAAGACAATTAGAATAAGTTCTTCTATATTGACCACGAACTATATTATTGGGTCATATTGTTTAGCATTTCCTTTCTATTTAAAAACTACCTTAACTCTTATTCCCCAAGACAGTAAGACATGAGTGTTGAAATCAAATTATTAGAATCATTTATGTTACAGTATAGTTAATGCCTTGTTTGCGGAAGGATATATTAATTGTGATAACAGTTGTAGTTGTATTTAATTTCCCAATGCATCGCAAGGAGAAAAAAAACTCCCACCAAAACCACCATCAACCAAAAACAACATATAACGAAATTCAGAACAATGCCACCTAAATCATATCTTAAGTTAAACTCCGTTTTTTTCAATGAGTTCGATAACAAAAGAACTGCTTCCAGAGGCCTATAGAAGTTGAAAACGGTCTTAGCATCTATATCGAAGGTTACACCGGGAATACACCAGCGCCCATATTCATAAGGCTACTTAAGCATTTCTTGAAGGTAAGAAAAACTTAGCCATATTTCGACCTTTTATTTTCTAATGCAAAAAGGTAAATGTGAAAATGCGAAAATTCGATTTGAAAAGTTTCACGTATAGTTATATACCAGCGGTATTACACGCCAGGAATCAAAGCAAAAATTAAATTAAGCCATAATGGGCCGACGTGTATGAAGTAGCGTGCTAAGCTTACGTCTAACGTAATGATCATGGCGTCCAGCATGTCGTCATGAAAATCAAGTCTAACGTAAGCTACGTTCGCTTTGTAGGACTGGCTCTAGAAGCGGCGACAGGTGTGTTTCTACGAGGATGACTCACAATTATACAACGTTTGTTTAAATGTCACTGTACGTTCCTTTTCGTATGGTTTCCTAAAGTATTACAGCTAAATTGGTATCCAGATTGTCCAAGGTTCAGTTGCCGCCTCTCGGACGACTTGTAGTTAAAGTTGATCAGCCCGCAGGGCGGGGGTGTGCCCACACAGAATCTACAACACTCAGAGATCATTGCCGTCCTAATGGTCAGATCCGGTTTAAGGGCAGCGGGAAAAGCAAAATGAACTAAATCAAAAACGTTTACTTAAATTTAGTCTTAGTAAAAAGGAAACAGGAGATACCCGGAATTAATTTAAATCTTGGAATAAAATAATTGCTTCTTTTTCACTGGATGATCCGGACTTTATTTCGTTTATACGTCCGTCCATGGGAATAAGGGCAGTGTATATTAACTACAAACTAGTGGGACGTCAGACACATATATTTGCCGTCAGGTCAGTGTTGCTGTCCAACATTGAAACATATGGCAGTCATAAAATTGAAATTACAACTGAACACAGCGTGAGAATACAACTCAATCAATCAATTGATCACAATCAATCAATTACTAAGTCAATCAACCGATCAATATAAATTTGGCTGGTTCCGTCACAACCTCTTCCGTGTTCAATCTATCATTCGTTTTCCTGTGCCGTACAAGACTTAGTCTGGCTTAAAAGAATGACCAAAACCAATCTCTGCAAATATACGCAAGAGTATCATGGAAGTAAATTAATGGTGTTTTTGATCACCTCCTGAAAAACTTTATTACTACTTCTGGTTTAACCGAAAGAATGTAGTTTAACCATCCTTTCGAATATTAGGCCTTTTTAAATTGTGAAAGAAGACTAAATTCTCAGTTGTCTTGAATTCAACACATGCCACAATAGGTATATATCACTTGTGAAGATGCATTTTCTTTGGCTCTTATACGAGGTTTCAACGATCTACCAGACACTTTTCTCCAACATAAACAAACTTGCTCTATTAACATGTATGTTTAAATTCAATTAAAATGTCTGGAGCAAATTAATGAATAAATTGGTCTGCTTACCGATTATTTTACTAGACTCTGTAGGAGGAGTAGTTGGTGGTGTCAGAGGTGTGGGTGGTAACATATCTGTAAATGGAGACATAATATAAAATAAAATTTATGGAGAGGGAAATTGTTGTTCGTGGCGGTATGCATTTATTAAAGCCACTTGCTAAACCAAATCCAATTCCTTTGCTCTAAAATCTGTAAAATAGACATACAAAGTGGCTTAGAAAATTGAAAGATAGCAGACAAGATATCTCAAAGTTATCTCTAAGCGATCTTGACTGTGTTTCTTTTTTATTATCAAACGAGCGCACAACAAGTCCCTTTTATTGAAATATATGAGAGAATACAAGATGATCCTTGAAATATTTAAGAAGAAATAGATGATATAACACAAATAAGTTTGAATACTATTATTTTTTCTCGAGTAGTTGGTGGAAATGATAACCCACGATACGCGAAGCACACATACATTTCAGTTAAAAAAAAACTATGTTTCTATCCTTCAGTGCTGTCGTATGGCAATATTAGTCTTCATAGTTTTGCTAATGTAGAAGCTTCCACATGTACATGTACAGCGTCAGTGTTTCGTTTTAAGGTGTATCGGTGTACCACCATAAAAACTTCCGTCCGTTTTGTTAGGATTATTTTGTTTGTTTCTTTATTTTCCTAAATTGGAGGTTCGTACCTAGTTGTTTATCGGTTGTAGCTTTAAGGGCATTTTGACCAAGACTTATTATGTAAAACTGCATTTGGAAAGACAGTAGATTTTCGTATCCCATTTAGAACCGAGAAAGCGAAGCCGTTATTTATTTTATTTATAAACCAGAAGTGACTTTAATGATCGCAGTGAAAATATGTCAAATTTTTGGCTCTCATCTCATTGTTAAACCGATGGATGCTTTTATAATTGCAAGTTACGTCACTGTTTCCAACTATCCTTGGTCTTGTATTAATGTCACCCACGAGTAGACAGACACGTGGAGGACAGTGACCTACCCCAGCTGTGAACAATAACAACAATTTGGGGTTTTAAATTAAATAATTAACTGATATGCTTTCTCGGCTCCAAATGTGACACGGCTTATTGTCTTTCCAAACACACGTGGATGTAATAAAGTATAGCCGAAAATCGCTGCTCTTGGTGGCTTCAGTATAAGCTTTCTTGGTTCTAAATGTGACACGGTCTTTAGTCTTTCTACACACAAGTGGAAAACAAGAAATTTTAGTCGAGAATCGCTGGCCGTGCAACCCTTTAAATTCTCTTATCATTCCCCTATAATTTGGCATTGACCGTAACTTCAATGTTCGCCCTTCAAAAACCCTCAAGCTTTTGACCGTCTTCTCGATAGAGTGTATTTTTCTCCGTTTGCTTCTCTTTAGGTGAAGTGTTATCTTATCATGCACTAATTAGGCTTAAATTTCCACAATTCTCAGAAAATATGAAAAATTATTTTATTTCTTCTTCTAGGTTTAAGGAGAGATTCCAAATCCGTTTAAATTTGAATATATATTTATTTGAAATTCATTTTAAAGTTGAAAATTAATAGGAATTTTTCTTAATTTTTCATCCTCGTGCAACTGGAATTTTGAATGACTATTTCTGGTTGTTTGAACGTATATAAAGTGTTCGTAGACAATGACTGTTTTTGACAAAGACTGCGTCTGTGGCCTTTATTAATCTAGGATGACCGGAAAGGCTCTGAGACTAGCTATGTTGGCCCTAAGCGTATTAAAAATCCTTACGAAGTATGTAAATAAGGTCCAACCAGACCGTTTAGAAGTTGTACAATCAGCACTTAGGTTTTGTTTCTTGTATGACAAATTGTTTACCTTTTTGACACAGCATGCCCCATTTATTGTTGCAAGGAAACTGTTGCATGAAGCGTATGTCGCGTCGCAATGGATTAGAACACAAGGCTGCACAGTCATGAATGTATTTTGTCATGAAAGCAAAAATCTGGGGTTCCCAAAAAACGTTGACAATAGGCAACCCTGTAAAAATTAAGAATAAAATAACCCAACTCAAGAAGGTTTGACTTGATAGTTAATTTCATATAAAAAGTGTATTGTCAGTGTTAAAGTGGAAGGAAGCAAAGAAAACAAACTCATAGTCAAATTACAGACCATATCAAGTTGTTAATAAAACTGCTTTTATATTTTTTCTAGGAAAAGCTACTTCAACTGAACTGCTGTAAGTAAAATGTGTTGTAGACCTTTCTTGCTACTTTTGTTTTAACGATCATGACACTGAATTAAATATATGTTGAAGTGTTGTGGATCAGATATACGTTTTGTATTATACGTGTAAATATGGAAGATATATTATTATTATTATTGTTATTATTATACCTTTATTCTCTACATTTGTACAGGTTCTGTTTCATTGAGGTTAAATTTTGAGTCATTTGGGTTAATTTTATATAAAAAAACACAAATAAATCATGGCACAGTCCACCATATATATACTCTGTCAAAAAAGAAACGCATAGGTGAAATGTCACAAGAAAGTGTTTTAATTTTTTTAAAAATATCGTTTCTTGTGTACTGGCCTTGGATGTTTATGTTTCTCAATGCTTCTGGAATGGGACAACATGGCCAACTACACTGAAAAAAAAAATAACACACGTTGTGGCGCGTTTCTTTGGAACAGGTTTCAACGATTCCAATCTGCAGAAGACCGGCCCCGAAGGGGTAGACCTCGCATAACAGCTGCAGCACAAGATCGCTATACCCGGGTCCATCACTTGTGTCACCGAACTACCACAGCAACAAACACAGCTGGGCAAGTACCTGGTTTGAGACGAGTGTCTGCACAAACCATTCGGAACCGACTTCGAGAAGCTGTTTTACGGGCTAGGAGAGCATACGTTGGCCCCGTTTTGCAACGCCAACATCGACGTTTACGCGTTCGCTGGTGCACAAATGTACAGGACTGGAACTTGAGAAACTGGCGGCGAGTATGGTTCAGCCACGAGTCACGTTTCCTTTTACAAAGACATGATGGACGACAACGCGTAAAGAGGCGCCGCAATGAACTTTTTTGTCAACAACTGCGTCGCCCAAATTGACAAATTCGGTAGAGGCAGTGTCATGATGTGTGGAGCCATCTCCTACACAGGCAGAAGTGAACTGGTGCTTGTACAAGGCAACCTAGCAGCTGTACGCTATCGGGATGAAATTCTGCGCCCTCACATGCTTTCCATTATGGATCGACAGAGAGAACTCCTTCAGCAGGA
>JAVFBZ010017607.1:0-11686 GCA_032466195.1 Katharina tunicata | reverse complement strand
TTTATCTGGTGAACTACAACCCAGCGCTTCTTCCATGGCTGTTGGGAGGGGAAAAAATGTTAAAACAGTATGAAAATTGAATCAAAAACGTCAACAAGGATTGGATTGATTGGTGTCTAACGCCGTGTTCTCTTACTTAACGGCGATATACCCCATAAGGACATAGCCACACTGAAACAAATGCATAACATGTGAAGTATTCTGGTGTGTTGTCTGTTGAGAAATTTATGTTCGTCCAGTGATAAGCAAATACATTACGACTAAACCTGAAACATGCTGCCCTTAGCCAGAGAGTAACCTACAAGGAGCGCATTTACTGAAGATGTTTGTTTCTCTCCAGTGACGGTAACTGTTACAAGGATTGAAGCAGTTACCCTGACACGACATTACAACAAATAAGTATACAGTGGAAAACAAAGAACACCATAGTACAACGAGACAGCAGGTAGAATTTCAAAACTAATCAGCCGCCGTACCCTAGCTTGGAAGGCGCCAGGGGCCGATTTCATTAAACAATTTCTGACTTGAATCCAATTTTATTAGGAACTAATGGCGCAAGTTTTTCTTAAATGTTAAAATGTTGTTTTGGCTTTGTGGGTGAAGTAGTAGTATGAAGGGGATAATTTAATCGGAATCCATCGAATGTACTGCGCACATCATGTCAGACGTGATACGATCATCGCCATTTTGGCACAGCCTGTGGGCCAAACTGCCAATGTAGACATATTCCATATTATCCATTTGTTTTACATTCAGAACATAAATTACTCCTAAACTAAATATTGTGCATCTAAAGCCAAATGAAATTCGCTCGATCGCCCTATGTTTTCTTTCATTGTCCATACGGCGGTAAATAGGCTTGTAAATCTTCATACACTTATCACGGCCGAGCATAGTGATGAATATGAAATAACGAGAAATCACGCGAGGTTTTGCCGATCGAGTCTACTGTTGAAGATTTTGGTACATCCGCCTATGCTGAAATAACATCTCACTGTCGCAGAAAATGTTTCACTTTGTTATAGTGCCTTGGGTGCGATTCTCTGTGTGCGTTTCCTAAGTTTGACGCCTTTTGTTTAGTCTCTCTTGGTAATGCGTGTTATCATAAATATAAGTTTACTCATTCAAAATATATGTTGACATCCTGCCTATGTCTTTTTTGTCTTTCCTTTGTTTGGTGAATATATTATTCCTTTGTGTTGTGATAATATGAAGTTTTTTGTAGACTGCTGTATCAACAGCCTAAAATTGTTTGTTTAATTGGTGTTTAACGTCGTACTCAAGAGTAATTCACCTATATGACGATTTACTTATCTTAATAATTTTCGCTGTCGATGAATGGTGGAAAACCGGGAAGAAACCTCGTTAAAACCACCCCGCGAACTCCGCAGCCACCGGAAAACTTCCCGTATATATACCTAAGCTCCACAGGGTGGATCGAACCTATACCGGGTACAGTGAATGGGGTTCCGTAGTCCAACGCTCAACCACTGAGCCACGGCGCGAACCCAACAGCCTTTAATTACCTTTGACATACCTAAATTTACCTTTATTATAAAAGATGTATTGTTATTGATATGTCCCAAATGATGACATGAAGTATCACTGTATCATATCATGTAGTTTATCTGAAATGTAACAAACTGCAAAGGAAAGTCGTGACATAGCTAGCTGTTATTATCATTATCAACTAAAATATAGGACAAAGATGATATGGCTATATTTGACGATGCCTCTCGTCGAATTTAACCCTGTCACGTACAACTAGTCACCTACATCTGTTGATTAGGTATTACTGCACTTAACCGCAAATGATTTTTTTCATACTTTTTTCTTCTTAAAGTTTTAAATTTGTTGGTTGAAAAATTCTTCTCGTTCCAAATTTTTGGATTTTCTCACCGGGTGTCCGGGAAGATGATTCCTTTGAAATTTCACAGTTCCAGATAAAATATTTAAAATTTCTAATTGTTTTATAAACATGCTTTATATAGAGTCCATGTCTTACCCTCGCCTAATCAAGTTTCGAACTGGTCCTGAACTGTTTTCTCTTTCTTATTTGTCTTATTTCGACAGGAGGTTCTTATACTTTCGATGTGCATTTCGATTGATTATATTTCTAACCGAGATAAAAGGTTCAAAACCCCAGTAAAGTCTTCGGTTTCAGTGATTTTCCATTGTTTAAACAGTCTCAACTGATTATTGTCTTTGGACAATTATTTTACTATTTCTTAACAAAAATCAGAGTTATGGAGGCCAGTTGGTACCATAGATAAATTACGAGAAAAAAAATCGTAATTACGAGCAGCAAGGAGAAGTAATCTCGTAAATACGAGAACAAATGTCGTAACTACGAGATATAAGTAGCTAGAAATAATCTATAAATTGCGTGAAATAATTACATAATGCGCGGCACTAAGCCACTAACTGGCTTCCGTATACAGAGTTGTCACGGACTGATTTGGATTCTCGGTATTAAGTGTTTGCCTGGGGTCGGTTGCTCAAAGCAGTGTTAGCCGCTAATACGGGATTAAATTACTTATCGCTGTATTAGAGAAGGCCTTCAACATGGCGTGACGTCATCTAATCTAAGATTTAATTTAATACTGCCTTGAGCAACCGGCCCCAGGACAACTTCAAACATGATAAACGTAAAAAATATAAACTATGCAGTTCTATACTTAAAGACCATAACGGAAAATAGACAAACACTACAGATATAAGCTCATTTCAGTGTTACACAAAATCTGCATCATTAAATCTGCAAGCCATGTTTTAAAGTTACACAAAAAACTAACTGTAGGCCTTATTGTTGCTATATAATTCACTGTATCCTATTTAGACTTGTTACATCGAAAATGTAAAGCACTGACGGAAAATCACAGAATCCATAGTTCAACTGATAAGTCTAGTATAATAAAAAAAAGTAGTGTTATTCCGAATACAGAGAACACCAGGAGAAGAAGACAAAAAAAAGTAATCTTGACAAAAATAAAATGCCAAGACGTCGATCAAATATGAAGTTCTCTGTGTTCGGAATTACGCTACTTGTGTACAAAACCACATGGCAGTCACCCAGTCCAAATCACTCTGAGGACAATGTTTCACCTACTTCATTGGTTATCAGATAAATTGGGTATAACTGATTACGTCGTTTCAGATACCGACGACCTTGTGACCTCAGCGAAAGGTCACGGAAGTTCATGTCAAGCGAAAACTGTCTTAAAGTTGTTCACTTTGTTGAAGATTGCTGCGGAAATTGCGAAGTGATTTTTACCAGGTTTTTCTCCTGGGATTTAACCATGCATACACCGGGACCGTAAGCCCTCATGTTATTAAGTGAAATACCATTAAGGACAACTTTAAGCACCAATCAAATAGATAATATGATTATATTTGTTGAAAGCCAGAAAATGGATTATGTAGCTTGAGGTCAGAGGATTCGAATGCATTTTCAAATTTGGGTGTAATATTCTCTTTGGATGCAGCCATAATCGAAACAAAATATAAGCTATTTAAATAAAATAAGTTAAAGAAAGCAGAACAACCCGATTGTCCGCAGTACGCTGTACCCGGTGACCAGACGACTCCGATTTTGGCGTCCTGTCAACTGACGAATTCTGTCTCTGGAAATGTTCTGTTTTTCCCCACAGAATGAAATATTTACAAATTTGCTTAAGTCAAAAATGTCATGGACTGTTTGTGGATTGGTCTGCCATCTACCAGTCGTTCAACCCATACAGTTTTCCTCCCACAATACAGCAGGCCAATGATCTGCAATTGGCATTTTAATTGACACACTGTAATAACATCGGAAAATAAACAAACAAGTCAGCTTATTTCAGATCTTCAAGGTTAATAGTTGTTGTTAAAATCTTAAAACGTGCAGAGACTTTATAAACAACTTCTGGTATATTTTCGGCGCAACGTTTCAGCCCAGAAGCTTAGACCGTTTTCAACCAATGAAATTGCTTATGTTTATTATATTGCTTATATTTTCATTGCTGGAGAACAACGTTCTTAGCACCTAGGCCGAAACGTTGCGCCGAAAATATACAAGAAGTCTTCTTTAACACTATTTATGCAAACAAAAAGGAGAGTAAAATTATTTCATGAGAAAAAACTGTTATTGCACAAATCTGAACAACAAACATTAAAGACAAAACAGCTCTGCCTCGTACCGGCTAACCCCTTCTAATGAAGTAAAATGCTGGTCAACCTACTCTATAATACGGTATCCAATGAGACGGGTGTAACAATTATATACTGCTTCCGTGTGTTTGATAAACTCGATCCACGAAGCTTCATTCAGATTTCCCCCGTTTACCTGTATACTTGACTCATTGAATATGGCGTTAAACAAATAACAAATAAATACAAAGTTCGAATAAACATTCCCGAATCAGACTTGCTGAATCATTTCACCTCTACTTTATCTTGAATGAGCCTTGTGACAAAAGTCTGAGATACACATCTTAAATATCGCAATCTTTAGACTTGTAAGACATATTTTGATAAGTAGCAATGATAAGATAAAAACCTAAACATTGCAACATAGCAAGGTAGAAATATTTAGATCGATCTTGTCGAAGTGCCCATTTCTTATTGGCTATAAAAAACGTTATTTGAACAAAACTAACTTATAACGTGTTTCTTTTACTTTTTCTCACTGTTATTAATATTAAATTACGATCTAATTTATTAAATAATTTTCCGAAAAAAAATATATATTTTAGAATTTGTTTCTGTTATTCGAAACAACAATGAAAGGAAGCTAAGCACATGCTGTTACTGTCATAACCTAATCACTTAAACGGCACGCATTGATCACTCTACTATATAAACTAGGAATTAAATTGCAAATTGAGGAGACTGGTGTTCAAAGTAGATCAAACTAGTTTAATATCTGTTGCTAGATGTGCCTGTGAATACGTTCATGTATAGACCCGCCCCCTTTTGCACGAACAGTTATCCACTATGTTAGTGAACAACAAAATAAGGCCAACGTCATGTATTTAAAGCTGCTAGGATCAGAGTCGACTGGTTTAGTATTACCGGCCATTCTAAAATAGAGAATTAAATCATTCTCCCTACCGTCGAGTTTTTGACTCTTTAGATGGTACTGCTTCAAGATTTTATCTTTTTTTTCTGCCTTTTACAGACTTCAAATTGAATCGGCCCTATAATAACTTGTTTTTCTCTGTTGAATTTTAAATAATTTCGGCACACTTTTTTGCGGAAATAATTACTTCAACAACAACATGGATGGCCTGTCATTGCATTAGTGCTGGTATTCTTCTCAATCCGGAGAAAGGTACGAGCCTATTTTAGTATGTGTTACTAGCGTGTCTGCATCAAACGTATATGTGGAGATGAATGATTTTAACACCTTAAGCCAGATAGAAGTATAACATTTAAATAAATATAAAAACAGTTTTTTATAAAGTTTATTTCATTAAAGGGTGTATAAATTTTCGTCACTTTTTTAAAGAAGGTATGTGAGAGATTAAGCTTTGAATTAGTCTATATTCACAGAATTTGAACTGAGTATGATTGTTTGGCGTTGGCTGAACAAAAACCTTTGCCAACAACTTAACAGACTTGTAATGAGAATGCGACTTAAAATGCACATACAGTTGGCAAACGTCACTATCATTTAAAATTTACAGACCGAAATAGGAACGCACTCGGCGGGATATTTGTTATATTTGGAAACTGTAGGATTATTCGCATCTTCGAGCTTTGTATTTTCGCTAATCTAGTTTTGAAATTCTTAAAAATAAAAGTCTGGGAAAAAAGTCGTTTTATTATATATTATTTGTGAAATCCTCGAAATTGCATATTGGACCCAAACAGTACATAATTCGGTACTTTTCCCAAAGTTTGGGGAATATCATTAGCTTCTATACAGGAAATCTTGGTTGGGTTTTCAAAAGGTAAGCGTTACAAAGCAACTACATTGTGACGTGACGTCATACAACAATGGTTGGAACTTAGTACGCTTTTGAACAAAGAAACATGAGAAAGTCTGATTGTGCATGCAGTGTTACACTTTAATAAAAAAGATGATAATAAAACAGCGAAATTAAGTAGATTGACAAACGTTTTCAATGACAAATAAGATGAATCACAACACCCTTATTCAGCTACAGCCGTTTGATTACGTAAGCAACAACAACAACAAACTTCAAGCATGTAACTTAAAAGAAGTACAATCGAGCCGTCAAAAAATACAACTGTAAACAATTTGACTTCACTCATTTACAAGTTTTCATAGTAGATTTTTAAGACCAATCCACTGGGGTCCACAGAAATGCCTACAGCCGCATTTAAACAAAAAATTAATGACTATATTTTAAGAATTTTACAATGCCACAATCCGAGATGTCTTAATGTTTAACGTTAATGGTTAAACTCTGCTAGTGTTGAGAATATCACAATGTCTCAATCCAACATGGCCAAGATTTAATGCTAAAATGCGAACTTACCTTAACTTTTAGTCCTCTTGACTTTGGGGGAAATTTTACGTCCAAATAGCCAGCTTTTTGATGTCGATTATCCATCATGAAGAACTGAGGGTATTAATTTGTATTTCCTCCAAATTAATTAAAATGTTTGCTTTTCATACATTGTGCGCATTAACAATACCAGGATCTGAAAATCTCCTGACCTTAAAGTCTTCCATCATCATCCGTAAATACCTCAATTCGACGAGCGATCTCAAACGTTAAATCTGCGACTTGTGTTATGCAAACCGATGTAAACGAGCTGTCCGTGCTTTGAATTCTGGTCTCGGGGCATTCGGTACTTTACGGTAGAGTCCGTAAGGGATATCTCGGAGTTGGACGCATTATATCAATTGAATGTAACCTGATATAGGACAAGATAAGTGGATGTCTCCGACCCGATTATTCAGCGGCGTTAAATCCAGTCTCAAGTTACTCTTAAGTGTTCGCTAGTGAATATGGGAATGTAAAGTTATTTATCAATCGTACAAATACATTTTTCCTTTGCACTTTGTCACTCTTCATAAGCCAGTTAGTAGTCCCGCAGATCAGTTAAAACATTCAGCATAACAAGGCAAATTTTAAGGTCTGGTAACAAAGCGATAACTTTTATATCTCATAACAAAGCGATAATGTTCGTTTCGAAGTTCAAACTTGATCAACTAAAGACATGGAAGTGATTCGAGTTTGCTTTCACGAAGAAGTTATTTCTCTATATTTAAACACTCGTCATCTTTATTTTAGAGCAAAGTGACAACTCCGAATAATGATGCATAATTCATAATGCCAGTATACTCTCAACCTTAAAAATAAATTATAATATTTATTTTGTATAGTAAAATATTTTAAGTCCTCTAGTCTCCAATTCGACGAGTTAGAGGGTATGAGACACATGGCTCGAATGTCATCTTTTGATCTCCCAGAGAATCCGTCATTCAGTTGAGAGATTAAACCATCAACAAATGGAATGCAAATTGACAGACGGAAGAATTCCTCCACGATTTCTGCTGGTACATTGGATCTTACGGTTTGGTGTCGGACAACGCGCAGCTTTAGAATAGGCACTTGTGTTAGTTCTGCCATATCACATGTAGACGAAAACAGCATTCGGTTTTGCGGTGGTCACGTCAATCAAGTCTTGCAGTATATTTACAAATAACATTTACAATTTATATGTACCAATACCACAAAAATGGGAGAAAAGGGTCTTTCTGACTAACATCGTTTCGCAAAAAATAAAATAAAAAATTGAGGGGACACCTTTGATGTATCGGTTACTGTAATACTAGCCTACACTATCCCTGTTAAAGCTTTGTACACGTTACTGTCCTGCACTTCGGAAGAAGTGAAATCAAGATATTGTCGCTGACAGATCAGCTCTAGAAAGGTGAAGGTCGCATCACATGCGCTATCGGTTATCATGTATTGATCACATTGAATTGAGTCTGTGGAGATCGACCCAGTCGCCATATTTAAGGTGAGTTTACATAAGAAAAACTAAGTTAAACGCTCGAAGTTGCCAAAGCGGGAGTACGGATTGAAAGTATTTGGCATACAGAAACATAAGGAATTGATCTCAACGTTATATCTAGGCCCTATGCTCTAGGAACAACCTATTTTGATATGTTAAGCGGGTTGCTTAGATACGCCTGTATAATAATATACTGCCGGCTTAGATATACACTGGTATTTCGAAATTTCTTACACGCCTCTTTTTTAAGTCAACAATTACAGATAGGCCTTCAACATCATATTGTAGTAGCATATAAGCAATACAGAGAAATATGGGAATATCGGTTGAGCTCATGGGCCAGAAATCTAGATATGCTTTTAAACTTTCTTGATACTTTTTTTTTTATCTGGCCAGCGTTGGAAAAAAACAAACAAGGTACACCTTTAAACCGTCAATAACGATGATGGTTTATCTCTCCCGTTGTTGATCTGTATACTCAGGTATATAAAATCACCAATAAATAATTATTTCCAAGTCGTGCTAACAAGCATAGGTTCGATTGATTTATTGGGGACCGTGCCTAATAGCGTGTTCAAGGGTATGACGGCGGTGTATTCCAACAGAAGACAGCAGCTCTTAAAGGACCTCAAACAAGTGAAGTCACTTGAGTGTTTTTGCTGTTGGAAAGATAATGTTCCTCCAGTGCTAAGTATGACAGAATCAATATAATCTAGAAACACACTGCCTTAAATAGCCAATAGCAATAGGGCTGGTAACATAGGGCCTACATGGAAGTAATAAACTCTATACAAAGAAGACTATTTGTAAGTAGGCAGGCATTTTTTTTTAAATTTATATTTATTTGACTGGTTAATTGGTCTCTAACTTCGTAGTCGTGTATATGCAGGGATGTACTCCAACAGTACACAGCGACCCTAACACAACAAACAAAGGGGAAACCACTCCAACTGCCACTCGGAAGTCCTCGAATGTACAGCGCACTTCATCTCGGACGTGATACGATCATCGCCATTTTGGCCGGAACGTTTTCACATCCTATAGGTTAAACTGCCAATGTAAATAGATTGCACAATTTCGTATGTAAGACCTGGGATATAGTTTACTATACTATATCCAAAGTAGGACATAATTTACTCCAAAACAAAACTTTGTACATCTAAAGACATATGAAATTCGCTTGGTTTCCTAATGTTTGATGATGTGTTTATGTGCATACGGCGGTACAAAGGCTTCCGGCGAACAAAATGTATCATTGTGATGCATATTCATACACTTATCACGGCCGAGCTTATAGTGATGAGAGCGAAATAACGAGAAATCACGCGAGGTTTGCCGATTGTTTCAACTGTTCTGAGACTCAGACTAATCTGTTGGAAAGATAATGTTCCTCCAGTGCTAGAAGTATGACACCGTGAATGTGACACTGCCCTGAATCACAGGGCAACTGTAAACATTCATGGAGGCGATTACAGTATTCGCTCATAATAGGTAGATGCAGAGTTCTGTATCGTTGTTAGTCTACTACGTAATACCAGAAGCCTATTAACTAGAAGTATGCAAGTCCCATATAGACGGGCTAACCGGCACTGTTTACCGAGCTCTGTGTTATAACGCATGATGTGACGTAGCACACAAGAAAATTCATAAGAACGCAACTTTTAAAATGATGCACGATGGGAGATTTATAGTTTTGAGGAACGTCAACTCTCGAAAGCTGAATTGTAAAACTCCTCTACAATCACACTATTATAATTTGCATTTATTTGTCAACTTACTCTTGAAAAAATACAAATTTTTTGTATAATAGATACTATTACAATATATGTATATTTCTGATAAAAACAAATCGAATAATGCGATAAGCATAGTGAAAATAATTTTTTAATTAAACTTCTTTGACACAGTCTCAAATAATTCCCAGAATTATTCGCAACTAAAAAGATAAGGGGGTGCAATGTGACGTCACTGTTTCGCGTTGGTCTACAATGCCGTGGACATTAGTATAGGCGAGTTGCATACTTCTAGTTAATAGGCTTCTGGTAATAGGGCCTACATATATAACGATACAGAACAGTGCTAAACAAAAATGAGAAATTTTAAGTCTTGGCACTTACCGATTTTAACTTGTCCAATGTAATTTTCAGTTCTGTTGGGCAAAATTGAACTCTCTGAGATATTTTACGTATCAAAAATGCCCTACTTGCTCATTGGTAACATTTAAAATGCAATTTAATTTGGCAACGAGAGTAGCATTTTATAACCAGTGTTTCCAATCAGTATGTAAACCAATCAATATACATTACTTATATTTATGACTTACTCTGCCTTTCCTTTCTTACAGAAATGGACTAAGAGGTGTAATAAATTTTACTTATCAACTGAGAAGCACATATTTCTACACCATTTGCAGATTTTCCGAAGAGTACTCATATAACAAAAATGGAAACGGGAGTAGCAGAGGCAGATAACGACAATCGTAAATTAGGTCCAGTAACCATCCACTTGGAATTCGCCAAGAGTGTTGTAGGCATCGCAGAAGTGGCCGCAGCGGTAAGAAATAGCGCCAAATTTATCACTCCATCTTTTTCCCCGCATTTCCATCTCAAGGAATGTATGCATGAACCGAGATTGTCCCGGCCTTTACATGTCAACGAATCAATGCATGAAACAGAAATTGTCCCCACAATTCCACCTCAATGAATTCATGCATGAAACCAAAATTGTCACTGCATTCCCACCACAACAAATCAATGCATAAAACAGAAATTGTCCCCACATTTCTACCTCAACGAATCTATGCATGAAACCGAAAATGTCCCCGCATTTCCAACTTAACGAACCTATACATGAAACTGAAATTGTCCCCGCATTTCCACCTCAACGACTCAATGCATGAAACCAAAATTGTTCATGCTTTTACATGTCAACGAATCAATACATGAAACAGAAATTGTCCCCGCATTTCCACCTCAATGACTCAATGCATGAAACCGAAATTGTTCATGCTTTTACATGTCAACGAATCAATGCATGAAACAGAAATTGTCCCTCCATTTCCATCTCAACGAATCAATGCATGAAACAGAAATTGTCCCTGCATTATCACCTCAACGATTATTATATTGGATATATTAACAGTATACCTACTGCATGACAATAAATGCCTCAGTTTTTTTTCTTCTTCAGACAGACCACTTTACCATCGTTCGATTCATAAAATTTAAAAAAAAACTAGTTTCCGCCCAAAAACTAGTACTGACAGAATCCTTCAAATTAACAATTTTCTTAATATGTGAAGATTCAAACGTTGAAATTCCATTTTCAGGTTACGTCATTAATAGCGTTTATTTGTGTGGAATGCGGTAGCTGGCAGTCCTGTTATTCGTTGGGCCCTGTGAGGTTTTTTGAATTTGTCAGCATGTCCTCATTTTGGGCGGTCGCCGTTCTCTACTTTGCCTTCCTGACTGGTTTAAATAAGGTCATCACATTCATAGCTTGGGATTTAACGGTAAGATTTTTTGTTTCTTATTTTATATTAGAAATACTTTAACTTGAGTTTCGATCTCTAGAACGAGATTGGAACGTTGATACTATGCCATGCCACGATAAATTGTCATCCCCACTGAAGTTTGACTGCCAATTGAGAGGCTGAATCGGTTCGAAGATTTCGTGATTCTTTGACTGAGGTTTGACGTGGCGCCATGCCACG
>JAVFBZ010017597.1:0-11686 GCA_032466195.1 Katharina tunicata | reverse complement strand
ATCATACTTGTTAGTGAGTTTGTTAATTAATAAAAGTAATACACACTGAAACAATAGGTCACACGGCTGTCAGTAGAAGTCAAATTCTTAACCTTAAGAGCTCAAACACATATAAAATATTCTCTGATTTCTGGACTACAATGAAGGCTATTTTGTTTTTTAAATAATTACTTTGTAAACTTAGTAGGGAGACTCTTCAAGTTGTCATTTTGTTTGATTTGTACAGATTGGTCAGCCATTTTACCGAGACTTATTTCA
Source organism: Katharina tunicata (assembly GCA_032466195.1). Lineage (NCBI taxonomy): Eukaryota > Metazoa > Mollusca > Polyplacophora > Chitonida > Mopaliidae > Katharina > Katharina tunicata. The sequence goes on along the minus strand of JAVFBZ010017597.1, from coordinate 11,428 downwards.
TCTCGACATGTGTAAGGCTATACACCTAGGGTGCACCTTGAGGTATCCTATTCGACCAATAATCCGTTAACATGACAGTTTGGTGCTATATATTGAAAGGCGTTTTGTTGAGAAATCGTTTAGAAATATAAAAAAAATTAATAAAACAAAAGCATTTTAATAAACTGAAGTCATGAAATGTAGGACTATGGGCCCTCAGCTTAAAACTGTCAAAATATCGAAATCCAGAACCGATTGGGTAGAAAGCATCATGATATCATATTTGTCTTGCGATCTTCATACTGAAGTGTGAAAAGTTGTTGCCAACCTTAGCTCTACTGGATAATGAGACAAGAGACTTTGATTTCTCATCAGTACTTTTGTTTGTAGACAAATTTGATGATATGTTTACAGAATTGTCCAGCATCACAAGCCATTTTGTGCATCAAGGCATAGGAAATATAGGGCCACTTCAATGTCTTTGGTTCAAATCAATTACATGGTGTATAACATGAAATTGTAAATTAAAATAATGGTGAACATACTAGAACTGATTTCCCGGAATTATATTCACCTGTCTAAAAAAAACATTGTAAGTTACTTTACTGTTTGTTTATTGCATGCCAGGCAGTCATATGTATGTAGAAATATAGACAAGGTCAGTATAGTTACATACATGTATTCGTTTTGCATACACAAGTCCCCGATTGCTCAAATAAACCATTACTTTCCAAAGACCTATCATACAGGAAAAAAATTGAAAATGGCTGCGTTCTAGTCAAGCACGTGTTATAAACATTGCCCTATATTGGCTAAACCGCACATTCGTTTGCCGTATCAAATAGGATTCTTTGTAGAGGGAGGCTTAGTCTTTCTTTTCCACCTAGTTTCCAGTAGGGTTCCTGTTTTTTTTTAAACTTTCTACTGCCAGCAGTGTATTCTATTGTTTTTCTCGTAATGAGCTAAATGGCTTGATTAGGATAGTTTATAGCAGTTGTCTATTACATGGCACACACGGAAGATTTTGGTATATGATATGTGTGCTAAATAAGGGTGTAATGCACTAAACTAGACCAGGCTTTAATTTTACACTTACATTTTTTGGTCGGTTTGGCACCACCTTAACTAGGGATTTACATTTTTGTAGCCATATGTCTGTTCGTCTGGAAAACTTCAGTAGGCGTACTCAACTTTTTTTATAACCTTAAATTTAGAACATGGTTCCGGAATCAACTCAGTTGAGCACAGAATCAGTCATTGAGTAGACTCAAAATTGTTTATAACCTCGGCCCCGGGTTGTATCTTTGTTCCTATTTAACAAAGGCTTTTGAAACTGACATTGCTTGAAAGTCTTTGTCCCATCTCGCTGTTGTGAGAATTCCTACTACTTATTGAGAAGTTGATTACAAATAACGAAAAATTCATATTTAACAACCATGAATATTCCAAATAAATAGTATTTATAAGCTTAATAAACTTCTTTATAAGATACATTCAGTTATATGGAATATGGTTTTAGGAATGTTGGTCGCATCTCTGACTATATTTAAGGCGAGTGATTTCTGCACTCCTGCTTATCTTATACTCTGCTGGAAGGATTGCAATTTAATATGTATCAATTATAAAAAGATAACTAAGTGTTGATTAAAACAAATAAGCTAAATATTGTTCGGAAAGAAGTGACAATTTGTGGTATGTGCTGTACAAATGTTGCCGTCCTGATCTAGTGCAATGCACAATTTATTATCTGGTTGGTGGTGGTGTTGTGGATAATTTACATAATATGTTGACTCATATATTGAAATGTTTTTGTTTTTGTTCAACAGAAATATGTTGCAGAAAATGTATTTTATGAGCGGGGAATAAATTTGGATAAAGCGGCTGGAATTGGTATGATGAAATCAGAAGATGACAGTAAACCAGAAAAGCGAAAATCAGAATTGAGTGAAGATTGGGAAAGTGAAGCCTCTAAAAAATCCAGAATGGAAATGGAATGGAGAGAGGATTCAGCTCTAAAACAGAAACGCTATGAGGAACAAGAACTTTTCAGAAAACAAAAGGCAGAAGAAGAGAGAATAAAAAGGATTTTAACTTATCAGAAGAGGGATCAAAACGTGAAAGAATCACTAAAAAGAAATGAGAAAAGTGTAAAAGAATTGTCAGATCATAGTGACTCAAATTCATCTAGAGCAAAGATTGAACGAGATATAAAACTCAAACTCAAGGATGATAATGTTGGAACGGAGAAAGCACAGAAGAATAACGAAGAAGAAAATAAGCCAAAAGGTTTTGGTTTTACATGGTCTAAAAAAGAAAGTAAACCTGTTGTGAAAGGAACTGATATTTTTTTGCATGATGATGATGATGACGATGAAGAAGAAGCAGAGGGTGGGAAAGGATCTACAGCCAAAGATGACAGCGCTCAAAATGAGCATGGTAAAAGTGGTAAAATTGCAATTAAATTGACTGGCAAAACGCAGATTAAACCCCAGGTGAAAAATTCTGCATATCCAACATGGACAAATATAGCTAAAAAACCTATTGTTGGTAAAAAGCCTGTGAAAACACAGACTGTTTCTCTGCCTAAGGTTGTAAACAAACCTGAGGAACCTACTGAACTTGATAGTTTCTTGTCTATAGAGGGGGACAAATCCAACAAAAAACCCCTACCAGTGATAAAAGATTCCAGTACAGAGCATGACAATGACAAAGTTAAAGAAAATCTAGAAGTCAAAGTTAAAAACCCACCCCAGAATCCATCTCCTTTGAATATAGATTTATCTTTGATTCCCACCCCACAAGATCCAGCGCCACCTATACCTGTTAAGGATAAAGGCAAATTAGAGGAACTAAAACTATTAGGTATTGACCCATCTTCATCTACCCCAATGGTGCAACCTAAGGCCCCTCCTCCGGTGAAGAAAGACAAGAAGAAGAAGAAGAATTCAAATGAACCCAAATCTCCAGGTAGTTCAAAAGATTCTCCTGGTTCAAAATCAGTGCAAGACCTGTTTGATATATTCTTTGGTGGAAAAAATCAAGACGGAACTCAACAAAATCCTTACAATCAAATGCCAAATTTTGTGCCTGATGGATTACCCCCTAGAATTCCACCGCCTAGTATTCCACCTCCAGGCATGTCGCCGATGGGCATGCTACCCCATGGAATGCCACCTTTTGCGGGCAACCCTGGGTTTTACGGACCTCCTCCTGGACCGTTTGGACCTCCCATGCGACCAGGTCCTCCCATGCGACCTGGTCCTCCAATGGGAGCTTGCCCTCCGATGTATATGCCTCAAGGTCCATGTAACTTCCACCCTAATATGCCACGTATGAGACCACCCCTTCAAAGATTTCAGCAGCACTGGGGTCCAACTATGAATCCCAACTTTCCAAGGCCAACACCGCCTTTCATGGCCCAGGCAGCACATACAGAGGATCAGCCAGTGCAGCCAACCAGTTCAGGAGAGAAACCTGCTACACTAGCAGAAAAGATGTCCGACTTACAGACTGAATCTGGTGAAGAAAAACAAGCTGGGGAAACTGTGGCTCAAGATCCAACTGATACTAAGCATAATTCTTCCAATGCGTTATCAGACAACTCAGAAGGTCATTCAGTCATACCAGAAAAGACGGATCATTCAGTCATAACGAAAAAGATACAAGTAGAAGATCCATCGAAAAAATCAGAAAATCTAACAGCACAGACTGAAGAAGAGAATGCTGAAACAAGTATGCAGACCGGGTCTGTTGAAAACACAACTGTTGCAACGGAGCAAAATATGGAACATACAATAGAAAATGCTTCTGTTGAAAACAAAACTGTTGTAACAGAGCAAAATACGGAACATATAAAAGAAATTGTTTCTTTTGAAAACAAAACCATTGTAACGGGGCAAAATATGGAACATACAAAAGAAAATGCTTTTGTTGAAAACAAAACTATTGTAACGGAGCAAAACATGGAACATTCAATAGAAAATGCTTCCGTTGAAAACAAATTTATTGTAACAGAGCAAAATACGGAACATATAAAAGAAAATGCTTTTGTTGAAAACAAAACTATTGTAACGGAGCAAAACATGGAACATTCAATAGAAATTGCTTCTGTTAAAAACATAACTGTTGCAACAGAGCAAAATACGGAACATACAATAGAAAATGCTTCCGTTGAAAACAAAACTATTGTAACGGAGCAAAATATGGAACTTATAAAAGAAACTGCTGCTCCTGAGTTTGAATCAAGAAGGATGACAAGATCAGCTTTTAAGAAAAAAGTTGAGGAGCAATCTCCAGAAAAGTCTGTTGTGAGCACAGTTAATCCATTAGGGTTGAGAGAGGCTCCCCAGGAGGTTCAAACAGTTTACTCACTGCAGTCAGATTCACATGTGTTTCAAGCTGAAGTTCTTCAAATTGAACCCCCTACAACTCAAGCTGATCCTTCTTTAGTCCAATCTGAGTTTTCTATGGAAAATAAAACAGATGCTCTTCCATCGTGTTCATCTGCTTTGTACAGAACTGAACAAATAGACACCCTGGCTGTCCCGACTGAGGTTCCTATGTTTCCAACTGATGCATCTGCATTTCCGATGGATGCACCTATATTTGCGAATGATGAACTAACTGATACTCCTGGTGTTCAAGCTATAGTTCCCGCTGACCTGTCTGTTGTAGCAGATGATAAGATTCAACCAGGTCAAGCAGTGGTCCCAGGAGAGCAATCCGGCGATATGGAAGATGTATGTGTAAGTCAGTTTGCAGAATCCATTAGTCAGATAGCAGATTTCTTCAAGGCAGCTGGGGATGTTGGCCAGGCTATGATGACAGAAGATCCAATGCTCCAGTCTGTAGGTTTTCATCCTCCTCCATCAGATGACCAGTTAACAGAGCAGATGTCAACATCTTTTGATACTGCAGTGCAAGTGGATCCTTCCATTGGGGAGTCGTCAAGTCTCAATTTTTTCACCATTAGTGATTTACAGACTGGGCTGGAGCCCGACAATCCGATGGATATTAGTGGTGAGTTGCATTAGACTGTCAATTTTGAACTACATTTGGTGAATTAAATTGGCCTCAAGGTATAAAACTCAAGAGTAATTTGACAATACATTAATTGTCCTACACTGTTATATTTCTGATACTTAGATTTACTCGATTCACTGCCTTTGGCTTTGAATGTCTGTGAATCTGTAAGGTTGTGGAAAGTGAAAACTTATAATTCAGGTGACGATTCGGTTGTGTGATTTGATTCCTTTTTCTTCCAGATCCAGCTTAGTTAAAAGGGAAGAAAAAAAAAAGGCCTACTCAAATTATAGACCATAGCAAGGTGTTAATAAAAATGACGTCACATTTTTTGTTGAATTCGTCGTTTTCCACTGAAAGACACTTGAATTGAAATACCAAGGTAAAATGTATGGTTATTTATATATATTTTGTAGATAATAATAACCAAAAAATAATCAAAATTTAACCCCAGCAAAAGAGAAACTGTACAAATGTACAGAATAAAGCTAAATACAACACCATAATATACAGTTACTCTGGTGAAATCACTACAGGAAATGTAGCGTTAATAGTCCACCATGCTTTTTACCTTGGTATTTCAATTCAAGTGTCTTTCAGTAGAAAACAGAGAACTCTACAAAAAATGTAACGTCAGTTTTATTAACACCTTTGCTATGATGTATAATTTGAGTACGACTTTGTTTTCTTCTCCTTCAAGTGTGTTTTTTGCTTGCATATTTTAATGAAGGTAGTTTTGTGGCCATTTGACCGTAAGGACTAGTCACTAGTAGTCAGATTCCCCAGTAGAACTCTTCCTTTACCAGGGTACTCTGATCAGTTTGGAATAACATAATAGAAAGAAACTCCAAGCAAGGAAGTCATATTGGTATAGATTTCAGTGTCAGGAGCAAGTTAAGTTGTGCTTTCTTATGTCACCGGTGGTTTCCTTCACCCAAAAGTGGCACAACCTGTGAGTGAAATGGCATTCAAACATACCCCAGCAACTGTTTCATCACCCTCACTAAACAATTTCTCCGTCATGTTTTGACAAGTTTTATATTGTTGCAAAAAAGATCTTCAGTAGAAGTACACTGGTGCGAAAGCTGGATGTCAAACTCTGTTGATAGTGGTTGGGTACTCTCTGAGCTAAGGGGCATCAGGACGACTGTTGGTGTGGTGTCCTGCAGGCCGTCCTACAAGTGAAATACAGTGTAAACCCAAATCAAAGAAATACAAATGTGTTGTGTACAACATAGTTGATTATGCTAGGAACAATAGTCCTAGTCAAATATTTATTTAGATTTGAGATTTGGAAACTTGTTTTCAACGTGATGCTAAAGTCTACAAAATGTTTTTCATCATGGCAAGATTTGCTTTCACCTAACATACCAACAGGGAATTCTAAGTAACTTTCTAAAATCTTTTCCAAAATGGTGTTAAAGAAAATTCTTATAATTTCATTTTTAGAGGTAAAAGATTTTCAGATAACTATTGCCACTTTCACATTTCTTTTTAAGTTAAGAAAATTAATTTTCCAACTTTGATCATTATTTGTTTGCAACCTGGATAAATCGTAGATAAATCAGATGTTGTAAATGACAAAGCCCTCCTATTATAACAATGAAATTATTACTTTCAGATGTTGGGAGCATGAATATTGGTGACTTTGAGGTGCTGGATGAATGTGATACAGACTGATAAGAGCAAGCAATCCACAGATGATATTCTGTGTTATTAAAGATACACAGAAGTGTGTACAAACTTGTAAAAGAAAAAATACGAATACATTTCTTTGATCCTGGCTTGATTATATCTTATCTATCCTGAACTTTTTTTTGTGAATCGTGGTCAATGATTTGTCGAGTAAAACAATCTTCTCAAATGAGGAGAGGTTTACCTTGAAGTAAACCAACTGTTTTGAGTTGTTTCCTTCCTATTCAATGCAATAACTCAAAGCCTTTGAGCACTAAACTAGGAGCTGTCCTAGTTCAGGAATATTTGTAGCAGCAGAGAGAAGATAGTCCTGACTACAAGTACGGGGTTATAACCAGGAACACCGGCCCACTCTCAAAATGGTCTGCAGTTAAAATCCCTAAATTAAATACTTGGAACTACAAGAATTTATTTACTTTCCGAAACTTATTAAACATTTTCTTAATATAAAGAGTAATACTTTGCTGTACCTAGATTTAAAATTCTAAACACATTTTTGTAGAATAACTATAAAAGTTGACGTCTGAAAATTGTTATATAGTCTTAATCAATTAAAGGCTTGTCGGATCTTTTTCTGTGATTTTTTGTAGTTAGGTACACTTGTTGTTTGCTTATGTTTTAACTGAATAAAGGTCTGAAATCTGTTAAAAAATCTGTTCAACATGTAATATATATATATTCCCTTTTTCAGGAAGCACTTGTCACTGCAGTCGTGTATGGTCCAGGTTTCGGATTTGTATTACACATGAATGATCTGCTCATAGGTGCATCAAGGAACAACTGCTTGTTTGATTTCCAACACCAGTATTTTCAACACAAGTGAGATAAGCTTAAATAAAGCCCTGTATGCCTCTCTGTTAAATGAAGCCATTGTGACAGACACCTTAATCATCATTCTAAAACAATTGCTTCAACTTCTTTCCTATACATGTCTTTAAACTGAAATAAAACTTTGGTAAGATTATTTTTGTAACCAGACAAAGTTTAATAGGACAATAGTGGTTCCAGATATATCGACCACTTGGCTCTGTGCACCACTGTATAGTCTCAATACCTACATGACTTGCTGCTTTAACGTGCCGGATACCAACAAACTTAGGATTATTTACAAACCAGAGGGCAAGATTCAAAGATTGAAACAGTTTCTACATACATTTTATTATGTTTTAAAGCCCAAGTATAAATGCCTTTTATATTGGTTACAACTTGTATCATGTACGTAATTATTTAAGAAAACAATAGAAAAAGTTACACAAAATAATTAAAAAAACTGCCGAGAATAGGCTTCACACAGGAGTTCAATAAAGTTGAGTTATGGTTAACATAAGAAGCTAGATGCTGTGAGTAATCTATTGTACAACCGATTTAAATAAGAAAACTACATTGACTAGAGTGACATTTTGGACCTACTTTCGAATTACATTTCAATAAAGGGTGTACTTCTTACGCCCTTCTGCATAGGTAAACATTACAAAGTCAGTGGTTCACAAGCATGGAATGTCAGATTGCGGAAAAGAAGATAAAGCATGCAATGGAGTGTGAAATTCGATTTCTAACTTTAATGTCACTGGACTTCTATTATACCACGGTTTTGGTAGGTGCTTAGCAGTTACTGGATGTTATTCGTCTCGGGACAGTGATGCCTTTGGCAGATTGATTGATTAGGGTTTAACGCTGTACTGTGGGTTTTCCCATCAACTGACGACAAGCCAGCCCAACCAGTGAAGGAAACCACCTCCGAAAGACACAGGACACCACAACAAATCAGTTTCCCTTAGCTCCAGACACAGTTGGTCCCTTACCAATCACCATCGCCTTTGGTGGAGAAATCCTTACCATATCTCCCAGTTGAGCCGTATGCTTAAATGCTATTTACCTTCTACAGTAAAGTAAGAATATTTGTATGAAGATGTAAACAAAGAGTGGTTTCTTCAAAAGCAATAGATTAATGTTGATTTTATTAACAAAATCAAGCAAAAACACTTTGATCATATCTATTTTTGATTAAATTATGCATTGCTCCAAATCCATTATGAAAAAAGTCATTGTTATTTTATTGCAATCGGTGTATATACATTTTGTTTATCACTAACAGTATAAACCTTTTCATAATTCCAAATATCCATCAAGAGTACACTTGGTATTCTTAAAAATTAATGGGTCATTCTTGTACACAAAATAGCTATTAAAATTGGTCTACTTTACTAGTTGAAAGAACTACACTAACTAGAGTCTGGTATACAAGAATATTTTTGTAAAAGTACTGAAAATATTAAATATTTATCATGCAAATAATTCATTAACAAAACAGTTACAACCAATAATAACTAGCTGCATACAAAAAAATATCTTTCAATACAAGGATCATAAACAGTAAATGCATGTAAACACAACTTAATTTGACAAAGCTGAATTGCATGTTCTTCTCTTGGAAAATCCTATCATTTCCTAAAAGCACAAGGGCTACTTTGTGTTTTTATTTTATAGAAATGTTAAGAATTCTTTTTCAGCAAATGTGATAATTCAACCTATTGCTTAACAAAAATGGTAATAAAGGACTGTTTTCTTGAATACCTTGAGTATTTGAGTGGAATCACAAAATTTAAATACATTAACGGCAGCGAAATCACAGTTCTCGGTTCAGACCTTCAACAGTGACCGCTCATTCCAAGCATTGCTTTGAACAACCAACCTTTTAAAATGTGTATACAAACATGAAAAATTGTGAGATTTGTTTTTGGCAGACTGTCTTCATTGAAAGACAAGTGCCCCCGATGCATAGCTAACTGAAGAATCCTCCATTCTCACACAGCGGCTAGATTGAGAGTATTGTACAAACTTCAACGAGAACTTGTCCTTGTTCCCATTCTTACGGAGTGCATCCACAGCCTATACAACAAGACAGAAAAAAACAGAAACTGTTTACTTGGATAATACTTTCACTGGTGTTTCAAAGTTTACTGAATATTATTTTACTATTATTCACCTAAAAATTGGAACATGGGAGATAGGTCTGAGTGTTTAGCAGTATGGTGCTTAATACTGTACTTATTGGTCATTTACCAGATAACAAATACATTGTGGTGGGGGATGTTTGCCTGGTATGACAATACTGTATTTTGGGGTTAAAAACTATTGATCGATTGGTGTAACGCTGTGCTCCGGTGTATTTCACTGTTGTGACACACTGTATTTCAACAGTAGACAGCGATTCTAAACAACCATAAAATGTTTTTGCTTTGAAAAGATAATGCTCCCCCAGTGCCAAGTATGACAGCATGAATAAAATCTGGAAACATACTGCCCTTAACCAGAGGGCGCATCATTTTGAATAACCAAACAGAAATACTTACATTTAATAAGACCCCAATAGGATGACGCCCACATATAGTATTTTGATACTTTGCCAGATACTGACTGAAACTAACAGGGTCCAACCTCTCAATAATGTCCATTCCCTAAAACAAAATACAAAAAATCATAGATCAGTATGTGCAATATTTGTGGCAAAAGAAAAGGGTGGATCCCAGGACCAATGACTAATGTTAACTGAGTAATGCTAATATATAAACACAGTTTTAACCAAGTTTGCAGTTTTTGTGCACATGTTGACTAATATTTAAACGTTGTAATCAAGGGTATTTCACTTATATGGGTTTGCATTGCCAGTGTATGGTGAAAAACTGGAAACAAATATTGTAAAAAAACACCCTGCAATTTCCACAGAAAACTTTTGTTATATTTAGTTTTAGACCTATGGTTTGACCGGGGTATTCATACTTATATCACGTACAGTGAAGGGCACTCATCATTTCAATGAAGGCTACATTGGAATTTATTTCAACGTTATGACAGCTATGTCCTCTCTTTGCAGTGCAAATTCATGCATAATAAAGAGACGAGTTAAAATCAAAAGGATTAATCATTACCATTTCGTCTAATGCTTTGATTGATTTCCAAATTTCCCCATACTTTTTGTCATAGAATGTAAAATCAAACCGATCTCCTGAAAAACAGACCAAAATGAAGCTGAGAAGATGTTTTGTGCGCTACATTCATAACCTATTAACCAGTGGGCCTATTAATGTTATCTCGTAACCAAGCCAATTTTCAAGTCAATCCAGCATGACACTGTCAACCAATACATAACAATTACAGCACACATCATGGTGCAATAAGATGATGTGTGAAATTTAAAGGGCAAAAAACTGATTTGCCGATATATTGCCTGACAATAGGACCATGAGGTCAAAATAAATCTTCTGCAAAACCAACAAAAGAAACTAAATACATCAGCACGACAGTTGTGTATATTGTTTGTATTTAACATTGTATTTGAAGTTATACCCTTGTTAGCATACTAAAATAGACGTTTCCTGCAATAGAGAAGATTGATTGCTTGTTTTTTTACACAGTACTTAAGGTTATTTCACTCCAATGATGCCGTGCCAGTCCAGTAGGTGAAGGAAACCACCCTGTCTATACTGCCAAAAGTAGGCAGAAAAAAACAAAGTTGTGAAGTATTGCCACTCAAGCAGTAGAAAACCCTCTCAAGTAGTAGCAAACCCACTCAAGCAGTAGCAAACCCACTCAAGCAGTAGCAAACCCACTCAACTAGTAGCAAACCCACTCAAGCAGTAGCAAACCCACTTGCAAAACGGTGACCACTTTTTGTTAAGGTACACAATGTTCATCAAGACAGTAAAAATATGTTACAAAATATCAATGTAAT
>JAVFBZ010017586.1:0-11686 GCA_032466195.1 Katharina tunicata | reverse complement strand
AATGGATATAAAAACTGCCTTTCTGCAAGGCTTGCCAATTTCTAGAGATATATATCTTAAGCCACCAAAGGAAGCAATTCAAATTATTTCTGGAAATATTCTTTGGAAACTTCAGAAATGTGTCTATGGCTTAGCCGATGCATCTCTCTATTGGTACAATCGTGTCAGAGAAGTTATGTTACAAACTGGTGCAAAAATATCTTTAGTTGATCCAGCAGTGTTTTTTTGGCCCGATGATAATGGTGGTGTACGAGGTGTCTTGGCCAGTCACGTTGATGACTTTGTTTGGGGTGGCTCACCAGAATTTGCAGAAAGTGTTATCCTAAAAATCAGGTCATCTTTTCATGTAGGCAGAGAAGAGAGTGAAGCCTTCTGTTATGTAGGAATTAATTTACTTCCTGGTGAAAATCACATTCTTTTGAAACAACAAGAGTATGTAGAGAATGTCAAGTCAATTGTGATAGACAAAGTTCGTTCTGCGCAACGTGATGCAACATTAAGTAAGACTGAACTGACGATGTTTCGTTCAAAAATAGGACAATTGCTTTGGGTTGCAAGACAGAGTAGACCAGATATAATGTTTGATGTGTGTGTTTTGGCTTCCTCTTTAAAATGGGCTACAGTACAAAGCCTTGTTGATGTAAACAAAATTATAAGAAAACTAAAATCTGAAACAGTGTCTTTAAAGTTTCAGCCTTTGGGTAATACTGAGCAATGTGAAATTGTGGTCTTTAGTGATTCATCATTGGGTAATCTGCCAGACGGCGGAACCCAAGGAGAGCATTTTATTGTGCTCAAAGGAGTAGGTGGGTGTTTTTCTCCTTTATGTTGGCAATCCAAACGGATACGGAGGGTTGTCCGTAGTACGCTAGCTGACGAGACATTGGCGATGGCTGATGGAGTTGATGTGGCAATATTTGCTGCCACTTTATTATCTGAACTGGCATGGGGTAAAGCTGATCCACAGTGTTTCCCCATTACTTGTGTTATTGATAACTATTCACTTCTACAGTAGATGCCATTAAGTCAACCAAACTAGTTGCTGATAAGCGATTACGCCTCGAAATTAGTGGCATCAAAGAGTTAATTGAACAAATTTTGTGGTCAGGCTCTAAAGCACAGCTTGCTGATTGTCTTACTAAAAAGGGTGCCTTGTCCTTCACATTACTCGATGCTTTAGATAAAGGCGTTTGGAATTTTGATTACTAAAGTTCTGAGGTTTAAATTGGATTTTTACTTTCATGTAACAGTAATTGTTTTCAAAAAAAGTGGGTTGACTTGATGGTGATGTTTTGATAAAATTGTAACGATGTATTAATATTTCCTGTAACGAATTTGATGCCCTTAACACATGTATGTACATAGTTTTTTTTTTGTATTTTTTTTTTATTATGGGGAGTTTGTTAACTCTCTTGTTATTATGATCTGTCAGCGAAGTCATTTATGGGAAGTACGAGTTTTGTACCGAGAAAGACAGGGGAGTTCTTTTTCCGGCTAGGGGATTAGGACGATACGCATGGGGCTATGGAATAGACTGTGTTTTTCGTGAGCAAGAAATAAAGTGAACCAGAAGTCAGAAGTGTCTTTGAGTCAACATATTGATATTAAACGAACACATACTGCTCTAAGTAAATAGTCAGAGGGCGCATGATGCCAATAACTGTATAATGTATATATATATTTATTTATTTATTTATTAATGTAGAGAAAGAAAATGTTGCTTGCCTCCAGCGGGATTCGGACCCGGGTATCTGTATGTTACATATATAGATTACTCAGTAAACTGTTTCAAGGAGATGTTGTCCTCATTAAAATCGTCCGCATACTGTTTTAGAACTATTTAGTTTATATAAAATTAATATTTTTGTAAATCAGTTGATACAATATATGAAGTATACAATTAAATATTTTCAAAGTTTGCTTTGTGCGTTTAAAATGAGTAATGTTGCTATGAAGTGGAGTTATCTCATAAGCAGAATTCAGATTACACAAGGGCATTACGCATGTGTCATTTGATGAATTACATGATTCACCATACCAGAACGACATTCTTATATCAGTACATATTTGCGATTTATAACACAGCGCTCTACATAATTTGACATTGATATAACTGTGTTGATAAGGTGCAACTGCATAGTGGTTAAACTCCTATTTTATTATAGGCTTATATACGCCATGTGCAATGGTATAAAGCATGTAGGCACGTGTCATAATGCATAAACACTTCACGTTTACAGTACATGCTATAAAAGTGAAAACCCATATTTCAATCCCACAAACTGCTTAGAGAAAAACAATGAATTGAATAAAATTATAAATTATCTGTAAATGATTAATTATTTCTATTCCCTGACAAGCTAAAATTGATCTTTACTAAATAATTATGCGAAATAACTTATTCAAATTGAGTGGATGCCATAAAGGTTTTTAATTGTTCAATTCCGGTTAAATTATTTTTCACTAGCAGGATGATTACTGCATAATCTTGTAATATAACGTTTATTAAATGCTTCATCCAAAAAATAGCCTACCCCGTTCTAAGCGTTTTCGCTGAATAACTGTGATTCAGGTTGGGAAACAACAAACAGAAAACGTAACTTCTTAAACACAGCCATTAGATTGATTTATTTCTGAGATGGCCGTTTTTTAACAGGAAAAAATGGTTCCTACTCAAGGAAGAAAATATGTCACAGATAGGTTTTATAGCCATTCAAAGCATCAGATCATATTAGGATGTTAACAAACTATATACAGCCCAAGACGCTCTCTCATTCCGTCGTTCCTTGGTTCATGAGATAACGGGATCTGACACTTTTTTCAGCAATATAGTATCTATACAGTTCCTTTTCCGTGGAGAGATGGCTTGTGGTTGTTTGGTAAGTTCTTTAAAAGATAAGTGGTGCTTTACGCCCATTTGGCCGATTCACGCAATTAGGTTTTTTCAAATCAGATCAAATCAATCTTGATTTAGTGTCGGGGATTACTGAGAAATAAACATTAGCCATGGGTTACTTTAACCAATAGCACTATTTATATTTGTTTGTATTTTTAACATACGGGTCGTTTTGCGTTCATTACTGGCTTCGAAATATCACTCAAACCCAATGTCAAATAGGCCGATACTTCACAAGATTAAGTAAAAGTAGAAGAATTTACAGTAATTATCTTCATGGCATAGAATCCAGGGTTAACTTTCACAGAAATTATAGCCCTCTGCTTATACTAAGGTGTCCCATAATATAGCTTGGTTTCAGTGAATATCTGTCTTATTGTAGACACATAAAAGGGGGATCAGGCAGCCGATTTATTATGGTGTCCTGTTTGGTTTCGTGTGGTTGTGCTTTGTCGTGTTTGTTGCCGGTTAAGTCGGGAATGGTTTCCTTCGCTTTTTAATCTGTTACGCAATCATAAGTCAGTCACATTAAGTACATCATAAAATCACAAATTAAGCAAATTAATCAATTAAATTCTTCTTGCTTATATTTGATGATTTGCCATTATGTCCTCATAGCGATGCAATTGAATAGTTACTGGATGCTGGTCAGAGGGAGAATTTGAAAAATGTTTTGCTTAAAATTCCCATTATATGTCGGCAGTGTTGCATCGATATTTCGGTAGCATTAAATACTGCGGACATGTAGGGTCTATTCCAGACATTTCCACTGGAAAGAGGCTGCAAAAACATCATCACCGGGATCAATTTCTCGCATTCTACCACGACTGAGATATCAACAATAAACCAATTACACATCTGAAGTGGGTTCATGCGATCTTGTCCAAAAAAAATAAAAAAATATATGTTCTTGTTTTTATCATAGATATCCTTCTCGTGTGTTCTTTGTAACTCTTTTACCACTTTGGGGCTTTACCAAAGAAAACCTGAACGTCTGTTCGTCATAGGGGTAATCCTAACACACACAAAAGTTAATGGAATTCACTATTTCTTTTTAAACTCGACTAGCTGCTTTGAGATGGGGGAAATGGAGGATCTACACTGTCAGTACACTTGCTCACTCATGCTTATTGGGATGCCAGGGGTTGATTTAGCCGGTCTTGACCGTTAATGTTGGAGAACGCTATCACCTTGAAAGTAGTTACAGTAATATCCATGTTGACAAGTTGGTTATTTGTCTCGGCGTAAAATTAGTAATGTTGAACCACTTGTTGTTTGAATCTGGCAACGTAGGTTAGTTTTTCTGATTTTAAATTCAACCAAATTTCCTTATTCTTCCGAAATACGTTCTAATCCCCTGCATAAGAAACTAATATTTTCTAGGGTCTTTTTTCCTTATTTTCTATGAAGCACATCTTGGAGGCTTTGCACTTTCCTTAAAATAAGTTATCAAGTAAAGGGAGTCAGGGAAAATGTATCGAGAGTGGAGCCAGGGGAAACAATTTTATTTATTGATTAAGTTTCTTTTTTGGAAGGGCTGGTAAAGTTTAACGAGGAAATTTCGTGTAAACAGATTGCTATTTCTAAACTAGTAAATGGCGTTACTGTTTTTGCTAATCTGTTGCCTATTCCACACACCATTTATTTATTATGTACATAATGTAAAACCAAAACCAGATAAAACGACTCAAAACCTTTCAAACAGTTTTACCTTCTCGTAAAATGGCTTTGTGGAATCCGCCCAATGAAAAATCTAATGCCTCTTATGATCGACAATAAGGCATCTGCAGCATGTGATTAATTGGCGTAGTGTTGTGCATGAAATTAATAACTTTGTTTTGTACATTTGTACATTTTCTGGTTTGCTTTCTTTAATTATTTTTTATTAAAAAGTATTGTTATTTTTTTTATTTTATTTATTTGTATCTGCAAGAAATACGTAAATAAAAACATGGCATAAAACAAACACTATGCCTACATTATTTCAGTTTAAGTTTGGCAAGGTTGGAATCCTACAAAATATTACCGTTTTTATGTAATTTTTGTTTTATGTAATAGCAGTTTCGCAACAACTTGATTGGGTCTATAATTTAACTATGATATTTATTTTGTTATATCTTTGTTTCTTTCTCCTTTAAGGCCTTGTTGGACTTTTTAAGGTCAGAATTGAGCAGAGTTTGTTTATTGCTTAGTTTAAAAGATAAATTTTCAAACTTTATGCCGGTGCAATTTTTTTAAAAATTGCTATTACCAATAATAAATGAATTAGTTTTCTATCAGCTTGATCAAGTGGTTGATAATGAACTGTTTACGGTTGCTATAAGTGATGAGTAGGATTATTACACTAGTAAAGGCTGATTTAATAAATAAGACCTATTGAAGTCATTGTATATTCTTCATTTTAGGGTATTCAAAAGGCCTATTGGTTTCCAATCATCCATCCACTATGAGATCCTAACCCACTCAAGCATCTTTCATTGCAATGTAGAAAGTGGACACACTTTAATTATTTCAGGTATTTCAGATCATGACAGATTGTATATTTCAAAAGTTTATTTCTAGAAAACTATTCTTAGCAGTAAATTAAAACTTGTTGCACTGCAATGAGCCAAATCGGGACTAGAAGATCCATCTATATTTTTTAAAATCTGTTCTAAATCATTTTGTGGTGTTGTTTTACGGCTTCCGAAGGTTACATTGGCAAGAACTTGTACTGTGATCGTTCTAATTAGAAATGTAAGAAACTGAGGCACCATTTTTCAGTTCAAGATCTATTCTACTAGATAAATTAATTTATTTTCGTGTTATAGTTATTGCTTTTCGACGAACAGTATTTTCTCTTTCGAATTGCAATCAAGTTAATGATTTGCGAAAAATTAGTTGGATATTCACTAATCATGGAATCACAGCTTTGCTGAAATATATGTTTAGTTCTAAATAATATTAGTCCTGGTAAAAAACTTTAAAAAAAAATCGTTTATCTCAAAATCGAGGCAAGGGTATGGATGTGTCTGTTTCCAAACAATATTAGTCCTGGTAAAAAAAAAATAAGGATAATCCAGACTCTAACGTGGCGACACAACCGCAAAAATTGAATGAGACCGTTATTTTGCAATAATACTAAAATAAGATGAGACATGTATGGATTAATGTATTGATTCCCCACCCAACCTCGCTACGCTCAAATCGAACAACAACATCATCATGTTAACATAAGCCTTCGTAGGGTCCACATATTTCACTTGGGGCGACAAGTTGCCCATCTCACCAATATGCTGGCTTAGGAAGGTCATGTGAGTGAAATAAACTTAAGGAAGAATAACAATACCAGCTTATATATATATTCAGTTTTATCCTATCGATATCCAATGATGTAAACGGTACTGTTGCAGCAATAGTTAAAATATTACCCAATAGTCATAGCTCGGTAAGCCACGTTAATCTACACGCGGTCATAGAAATTAAAGAATCGATATTATAATAGACAAGAAATAATTCTCTCACATGTCTACATAGATAACCTGATGATTATAACGAAAAACAAAAATCCAATTTCTCCTGGCCTAACGTCTTTACGGCCTACTTACAAATTTGATATTGTTGAGATCGAATATTGGGTCCTTGTTTTTAAATATTAACAGTAAACACATATTCCAACGTGAAATATGCGGCCAAATGATAAGCTGATGTACTTGGGCTCATGGTTTTCAGATGCATTGATTTTCCTGTGTTGACTGCAAATCTACAAGACTAGATCGATACAAGTTTGATATCAGCATTTACTGACAAGAGGACGTTTAACCACCCCATTCTTATAATCAGCCTGACAAAAAGCTTACTGGATTTTACTGGAATTGATTTAATTTGTTTGAGGCAGTTTTACAATCACAGTAGTCGTTTTATTTAAACAAACTACCTTATGTAATACACAGACGAAGCGTGCAAGCTATGGTATACATTGGGTCATCACTTTAATACAAGTATGTGTTTTTATTTATTTAAACAAGATGTTCAGGGGAAACCTCGTCGAACCCGCGAACTCCGTAGCCACGGGTAGCTCTCATACATGTAGGACCTCCATCAGACCTGGAACTTATGTGTTACATAGCAGAGTGATCAGCGGGCTAACGTTTAGCTCACTGTGTGAAAGTGACGGGCCAGCTCTACTCAAACTGCGAGTTTACTTTCAACGGGATTTGGTGTAAATGGAGTTCATGAATATGTCAAAATCGAACCGATTTAACAACATCCATTTGTGATATCAAACTGCATTTGTGGACCCGATTGTTAAATCCTTTTAAATTTGGGAAAATGTTCACGCAGTTAAGAGGTCGAGGTTAAGAAATAATAGATTGTAAAAGGGTTAATCATTCGTTCAGAATAGCACTTCTCTTTAACCTGTTATTTTCCGAGCACATTTGGAATTCAACTGGCATCGATTTTCTTGGTGTTCAGTGGAAGTAAGCTATCGACTTGTGTTGCGGTTTCAATTCTTGTGTTTTCTAAAAACAAAAGTGTAACATGATGTTGTGCCTTTGTCTTTGCCGATATGGTGTACAGTTAGCTCATTTCACAGGGGACTTTGCTAAGTAGGTATTCGGTCGGCCCCAAAATGAGGCACATGCTTTTCAGAAATTATCAAATTGAGCTTTGCATTCAATATACTAGCAAAATATTTTTAAAGTAGGAAATGGAATTTTGCATGTTCCCGCTTTTAATCTTTTAGTTATTGATCGATTCCTATCTGGGCACTACAGTATCGGTTTTATGTTTATCAAGATATATAAGAGGCTAGTGTAATTCTAGTATCTTAACATTTATATTTGTCAGTGGATTGATTGATTGATATTGGAGTACAACGCCGTGCTCAAGGGTATTTCACTTTTATGACGGCGCTGTAGTTCAACAGAAGACAGATTTAACACAACCATAAAGAGTGAGAATTTTTAAATATTTGATGCTTACAATTTAGATTATATGTATGCAGTCTAGCATCGATCTTTCGGTAGCCATTAAATACAGCAGACATGTAGGCCCTATTTCAACCAGTTCCACTGGAAAGAGGCTGCAAAAACACCACCCCAGGGACAATTTTCTCGCATTCTTCCACGACTGAGATTGCAACAATGAGCTTATTACAGATCTGAATTGGGTTCCTTCGATCTTGTTCAAAAATAAAAAAAAAACGTTCTTGTTTTTATCATAGATATCCTTCTCGGGTATGCTTTGTAACTTTCTACCGATTTGGGGCTTGGAAAGCCTGAACGTCTGTTCGTCATAGGGGTTATCCAAACGCACACAAAAGTTAATGGAATTCAAGTCTTTTTTAAACTCGACTAGCTGCTTTGTGATGGGCTAAATGGAGGGTCAACATAGTTAATACACTTGTTCACTCCTGCTAAGTGGCATACCAGGGCTTGACTTGGTAGGCCTTGACAAGAATGAAGAACACTATCACCCAGAAAGTATCCATGAGTCATAGTTACAAATAAGCATCGAAATGTATTTTGTGTTTGTTCGTTTCGTTGTTTTTGTTTGTGCTATGCAAATTGATAAATAACCTGGATGTCTGTATTTCCCGGATTTTAGATCTTACAGTGACAACCACGTTGACAAGTTGGTTATTTGTCTCGTCGAACCACTTGTTGTTTGAACCTGGCAACGTATGTAAATTTGTCCGATTTTAAATTCAACCAAATTTTCTTTTTCTTCCGGAATACGTTTAAATCTCCCTCCATAAGAAACTAATATTTTCTAGGGTCTTTTTTTATTATCTGTGAAACACATTTTTGAGTCTTTGTACTTTCTTTAAAACAAATTATCAAGTAAAATGTATCGAGAATGGAGCCAGATAAAACCATTTTATTTATTTATTTTTAAGTTTCTTTTGGGAAAGGCTGGTAAAGTTTAACGAGGAAATGTCATGTAAACCGATTTCTACTTCTAGACTAGAAATTGCCTTACTGTTTTTGCAAACCATTTGCCTATTCCACACAACATTTATTTATTATGTACATAATGTAAAACCAAAACATAATTTTAACCACGACTCAAAACCTTTCAAATAGTTTTACCTCCTCATAAAATGTCTTTGTGGAATCCGCCCATTGAAAAGTCTCATGCCCATCTGTGTCAATATAAAGAAAGAATGTTTCATTGTGAAACTTGTTTATCCGTTGCGTGCAGAAACATAACACAAGAGAGCTAAGATAATTCACTGAGGGCTATAACGTGTTTGGAAGGTCTTTTTAAAAAACACAATCACATAATTGTGCGGTTACATTTTTTGTAGAATTCTCCATTTTCAAAAAAAAGCCATTCGATCTGAACTACTGAAAGTAGAATGTATGGTGGACTTCTTATGCCACATTTAATTTGTTGTAGTGGTCATGTGGGTGAAGTAAATGTGTTAAATTAATGTGTGGGGTAATTAATGTGTTGTGCATCAATTGAATAACTTTGTTTTGTACATTTGTACAGTTTTTGGTTTGTTTTTAAAAATGTGTTTATTAAACATATTATTTTTTTTTTATTATTTTATTAATTTTTATCTGCAAGAAATACAAAACTGAAAAATGGAATAAAACATACACTATGCTTACATTATTTTTTAGTTTAAGCGACTTTCAGTAGAAAAAGTGGAATCCTACAAAATATGTTGTAATTTTTGTTTTATGCAATAGAAGTTTTGCAACAACTTGATAATTTAACTATGACATTAATTGTGTTATATCTTTGTTTCTTTCTCCTTTGAGGCCTTGTTGGACTCTTATGACTCAGAATTAATCAAATTTTGTTTATTGCTTAGTTTAAAAGATAAATTTCCAAGCTTTATGCTGGTGCAAGCATTATTTTGAAATTATTATTACCAATAATAAATAAATAAATTTTCTTTCAGATTATTCAAGTGGTTGATAATGAACTGTTTACGGTTGCTATACGTGATAAATAGAATTATTACACTCATACAGGTTAGTAATCGAATAGATTAGAACTATTAAAGTCAGTTGGATCATTGTATATGATCGTTTTAGGATACCCAAAAGACCTAAAGATTTCCAATCAACCACCCACTTTGAGATCTTAACCCACTCAAGCATCTGTCATTGCAATGTAGAAAGTGGACAAATTTTGATTATTTCAGGTATTTCAGATTTAGGCAGATTGTATATTTCAAAAGTGTATTTCTAGAAAACTATTTTTAGTAGTAACATCAAAATTGTTGCACTGTGATCAGCAAAATCGGGACTAGAAGATCCGGCTATATTTTTGAAAATTTGTTCTAAAAGATTTTAAGGTGTTGTTTTACGGTTTCCGAAGGTTGCATTGGCATGAACTTGTACTGTGATCGTTCTAAGCAGAAATGTAAGAAACTGAGGGACCGTTTTTCAGTTCAAGGTCTATTCCAGTAGATAAATTGATTTATTTCGGCGTTATAAATATTGCTTTTCGACGAACAGTATTTTTTATTTCGAATTGCAATCAAATTGTAATAATTTTCGAAATAAAAGTTGAATATTCACTAATCATGGGAATCACAGCTTTGCTGAAATATATGTATATGTCTGTTTCTAAATAATATTAGTCCTGGTAAAAGACATTTCAAAAAAACATTTATCTCAAAATCGAGGCAAGGGTTTGGTTATGTCGGTTTCTAAATGATATTAGTCCTGGTAAAAGGCTTTTCAAAAAACATTTATCTCAAAATACAGCAAGACCTTAAGCGATGAGATGGGAATTATACAACCTTCATTCCTCAGGAGAGTCTTTGTAAATCCTACTTTGGCGATGTACAAGCTAAGCCCCTTAACACTTTAAATGAGAAGTCGTTTGTTAATCGCCTGACGAGATTGAACAAGGGAATAAAACTAGACACCGAAAGCCTTTCATTTTAATCGCCATCAGAGGTAGAGACTAAATCCCGTCGGAGTAGTTAAACTTGTCCGTTAAAAAAGAATCTGCTTCAAGCACGCAATCCCGGGCAATATTGCCGATATTAACACACTGCTAGCACATTTAATCAGGAGTTTTATACCCTCTGCACTTCGGGGCTCGGTTTAGTTCCGTTTCAAATGATCTCGGAGTGTAAATAAAAAATTGAAGGAATTTTAGCCATTGATAGAAAATTCCTGCTACAAATTACAGCTTCAATTTCTTTATATGGTTCCACGCCTGTAGAGCAACTGTTTTGTAAAAAACATTTTTGCATACAATTTTATTTGTTGTTTCAAGTACATCTAAATACAGCTCTTGACGTGAAATATATGGCCCTTTATGATCATTTGTTTTATTAAAGGTACTATACCGCAGAATTGCTGGCAAAAAAACGACTGAGACAAATTAAAGCGGGTTTTCTATATTTTTCTAGTATGGCCCAAAGTATCAGCTTTCAGAAAATATCGTACATTCTCGAGGTTGATATTTTCTAAAAGCTTATACTATGGGCCATACTAGAAAAGTATATATAAAAAAACGGATTAATTCATTTCAGTCTATTGTGCGCCGAATTTCTGCGGTATAGTACCCCTATGGTATATGATAAACTTCAATTTCTTCGTCAAAGTTACCGACCATGTCAGATAACAAATTTAAATTTGGAAATCAGTCTTCATCGTTTTTATCTTCGCTTTACTGACTTGCCTAATAAATAACGTGATATGTCTTCTAATAGGAGATGACGTTCCATTAGAATCAAGCAATTAACAATCCTTCTAACTCTAAATTTAATATCAAAATAACTGCAATAATTAACTAAACGCATTTGCTTGCAGGACCAATAACTTGTTTGAA
>JAVFBZ010017575.1:0-11686 GCA_032466195.1 Katharina tunicata | reverse complement strand
GGACGACGTTTCGGTGTTGCGTCTTACACCGTTATCAAGTTACTTGACCCCGAAACGACGTCCGAATAAACTCAGAAGTTGTTAATCCATAGTATTTCCTGGGGTTAGGTGTTAGGGTTAGGTGTTAGGGTAAGTTAAAAATTCATCAATCTGTTAAAAGGACTTGGGGATAGGTGTTGGGGTTAGCATTTGACAACATGTGCTTTCAATTGTAACATCTGGCCGGACAAATAAGGAGATATGCAGGGATAACACAAACGCACCTCTGATAAGCCATAGTGGCCAGTCCAGGCGATATTCGGGCCTTACGGCATTTTTTTTTCTTCTTGTTTTTGTCAAATCTAGCTAAAATTTCGAAAGTACTTAGAAAATTCGGATTGTCATGTAATGTTCAAATATTAGTTTTGTTGACCTGCGACTCTTTTTAAAACACGATTTTAGCCCAAGATGAACACATTTACCTGGACGACATTATACTTATTATGGTAGTTACGTTCAACGTATGGTATGAGTGCTTTGTGAAACGGAAGCCAGGCCTTATCGATAGCCGGTTGTAAATTGGTCCTTGGAAAAAGTATGCCCAAATGCTGTCCATTGACATGGCTTTTTAAAGGCATATTTCTTTAATTGAATGGCTTTGTTTTCTTCATTTGTTTGTGTGTGTAATTTAAACATATAAATATAAACTGTGTATCTCCAGGTCCCGCCACTCGGCATGTGAACTGAAGTGTGGAATATTTGAAATTATTTCATTTTTTTTTTCACAAAGGGCGTGTATAGTTACGGATATGTAGTTAATTAACATGGAGTATTTGCCAACTCAATTATGCAATCCAAATAATTCTAAGAAGCCTTTTCATAGCCTAATTTTAAAAAGATGAACGCATGCTTTTAGAATTCTGTGGCGGTAATAGCTGTGTTATGTCAGCTTGAATGAGACCGTATGCACTACGTTACATCCATGTAGCAATCGGATCGGTGTCAGTAAACTGTCGCAACGAGTGTTTCGAACTGTTTATTATTTAACTGAAAAAATAAGAAGTAAAACACGGCTTAAACTGATTTATTGCACAGGCCCTATCTAATACGTTGAATCCAGCTCCTCATGCACATGTGTATTCGAATGCATTACTGATAACGTATCTATTTGCACTGTGTTCGTTCAGTGGAATGGACATATAGGGCCTACCAAGATAACGGAAATGTCACTTAATTTTGCGCTTTAAATTAATATATATAGAAAAAAATATTTATTTTATATATCTTTTTTTCTTGAATTTTTTTTTTTTATTTAAATGAAAAAAATATATATCTCAACGGATCTGACCGCCTTTAGTATACTATATAAATAATACTCGCTGGTCCTGCTAGCCAGAGACCCGAGTTCGAATCCCGGTGGAGGCAAGCAAAATTTTCTTTCTCTACATTTATACAAAAATATAAATAATACTCTGTGCAATAGAAAAAAAAATGCTAGCGTCTGTTGAGATAAAAACCTGCGAGAAACGGAAGCTGCAGAATGCATGCATGACTCGTAGTTGTTTTGCCTTAGGATTTATCTATACCTGTAGTTTATTACGCTCGTATAGCCAGCGTTTTGTCTGCTCGTATCTCATGCAGCCAGCCTAACCGCTGGTTGAAAAGGCAGATGATGCTATGTATTGCCGCAAGAGGGCTACCGGAGGTAGTTGATAACAACAGCCAATGAAAGTCGATCTTTCGGTTGATCTGTTGTTGTTGTTTTGTCACCCTGTAGTACAAGCGGCAACGCCTCATAGCAAAGTGATTTGCCGCTACCAGTTGCAACACACACACCAAGCAGTCCTTTTTCTTCAATGCTACATTATGTTGAACTTCCCTTTGAAATATTTTCAACTCTGGTATGCAGTAGAATCTCTCAATTGAAGTCAGTGTTTTCGTCTAAACTTTGCTCAGACATTTTACAATCAACTGTGCTCACGTGACCAGATCAGTCAATATAATTTTGTGTGATGCTCGAACAAGCTGCGGGAATCTTATTCATCTCATTGGATAACGTCGTTCCAGGCAATACACAGCTTTCGGCTCCTTTTTAACCAGCGGTTAGGCAGGTACGAGCATAGACAAAACGCTGGTTATACAAGCGTAGTAGTTTATTTGTGCTTTGAAACTAAAGAGCTTAACCTACGAGACAATACTGAATACTCCAATAACTAAGTTAAGTGGGCGTTTGCTGCATTACTTTTATGTAGAATAAGGCTCTCATCGTGATGATTAAAAAGGATACTCAAAACTCATTAAACTAAGTAGGTTTTTGGTTCAGAAGTAATTTTATTTTGACGGAATACACGTTAAGCCTATGGCTTATCTCGTGAGTTAAAATAATTAAATGAATTACATTTAGGCCCTGGTATAAGTGCAGGGTTTTTTTAACGTAGATTTTTGCAGAGCCGTAAGTGTTTTTGGCCATTATAATATCACTAATCTACACACCGACTTTATAAAAATACGAACGTGCAGCTCTTGGTGTCCCCAATATTCAGTTTTGTAATGTAATATTAAATATAAAAATAATTTTAGTTTGTTTATCTGTAATCAGAAGCATTTTATAATGGGTGTAGTGGATTTGGCCTGAAGGGCTGTACGGACATTTAATGTTATCTACGCCACTCATTGATGTGGTACGGCCGTTTCACCGCCACAAGATGCTATAGAGTATAAAGAAGACACGTTCTCATGCACCAAAGTTTGTCTCGTCTGTGATAGACGGTGTATAATGAATTTCGCGTGTCTATCGGAGTGCCATGCTTCGCCGTGAATGGATATTGAGATTGACTTGTATCGGTCAATTGGTTTCATACCTCAGCATAATATGCATGTGCCAATGTTGGGATCAGAATTGTCTGGATCGGGGATTGAGGGGATCGGGATAGCGGGATACGGGATTTTCCGCCACCATTGATACATATTTATTGTGAGCAACTCGCTGGAATTGGGGTGCTAGCTAGACCATAAATATGTATTGGGAGAGATTTATTGAAGTCGGAGTGGCTTCCAGACAGGAGGTTGTATTGAGAAGGTCCATCTCCAATTTTGTTAATCCTTGTTAGGTGTGAAACGATCGACACAAAATGATTTCATTCATGGCGAACTATGGGCAGAGTAGACATTTACACGGGTAAACTATATATTTTAATTAAGTTCTGGATAAAACTAAAAGAATCTGATAATCCAAAAGTTGCCAAATTAATGTATACATGCGGTTATATTTTTCTTGTAACAACCTTAATCACACAAATGGGGTCAGCAAATTACGAGATCTGATGAATAATCTTGTTTTTGATGAAGCCTGGCTATATATCAATGTGGAAGCTGATAGCAAATTCCTTTCACTAGTAAAGCAACATTTGCGAGATAATTCTAAACAACTTTGGGAAAACGGATTGTTCATTTCACCAAGGGCAAAATTATGTGTCACTTTTATGAATAAAAGTTTTCAGGCATACCTTAAATTACCGTTAGATAAATATAGATTTGCTCTTGGAAGGCTACGGGTCTCGTCCCATCGATTACAGGTCGAACTCGGTGGGTGTGGCATAAACCAAAAAGTGTTCCTTTGGAAGAATGAAAATGTATTTAATGTAAGATATCGGAAGACGAATTTCACTTTGTTCTTGTTTGCCCACTATATGATGAATGAAATCAGAAGGGTAGTTTTGTCACGACATTTCTATAACAATCCAAACCGAACAAAACTGTCAATATTAATGTCCTCTGAACAGTTATCACTCAGTCGTATGTTAGCAACATTTGTACAACACGCCTTCTTGTTAAGGGATAGCCTATTTTATGTAGATACACTTTTGATATGAGTTTTATACTTGTCCAATCAATTCCATGATGAAATGATTAAATGTATATATGAATTGGGGTAGGTCAGATGGCCAAATAAATATCGTAATATTATCTATATTATCTATACCAGCATGACTCTTGTTTGGAGGTTCCTCTCCATGTACGGGTATTGTGAGAGTGGTTCTCTCTTATCCTGAATATATGTATACAGGTACAGCGCAGTAAACTGGACCTTGCAATTCCACGCTACAATGTCCAGCTCCGACAAATTGCGAATGTCAGGTCGAAGCCGTATTTCCAAAATTCTGTAAGTACGACCATTGAAATAATGATGTACAAACAGCTACTATACCATACATTCCCGAATCGTATAGTAAAGGCTTCCTTCTCCCATTCAAATTAGTTGCTCGTAGCTTATTTTCCGCGCCTTTTACCCTCTCCAACCACAGTTCAACATTTTATCCGCCATGTTTATCTCGATAACTGTGGCGGAGCATTTTGGGGGAGTTGGCTTAGACTTCAACATCCAGGTAAACAGAACTGTCGGCTGGTGATGTTAAAAGGCGGCGTACATCTCGTTTGAATGGGAGAAAGACGCATTTATACGATACGGGCATGCATGGTATAGTTGCTGTTTAGATATTTTAATTTTAACGGTCGTACTTTATTTTATTTTCAATTGCACAGTTATTCGACCAGGCGTATTCGCAATTTTTCTAAGCTGGGCCTTGTTAATGTTGGCCCCATGCCTCACTACCAAACTACAAGTTTCGCCCTCAATCGAATAAACTAGCGATTGCAAGCCCTAAAGACTTTGTAGTATTTAATTTATATATTTTAATCGTCCTCAAGCTGGAATATCCTTCCTTTAAAGTAGCTTTGTTTCTTGTCTGTTTACAGGAAGGAGTTCGACAAACCGTCCTCTGAAGTGAATTTTGTCGTTCTAGAGAAGAAATGGAGAGACTTTTTCAAATTTCTCGACGTGGACAACGATAAGGCTGTGACAGAAGCGGATTTCGCCAGAATCGCGGAAAAAATGATTTTGGCTCACCAAGTGCGTGGGTCCAAAGCTAAGGACATTCGCCAGGCGTTGAAAGGCTGGTGGAACGTGTTTAAGATGCACGTTGGAAGCGCTAGAAACATCGCCACCGAGGAGGAATATGTTAGGGCGGTGAAAACCCTCTTCATGCAGCAACGAACCATCTTCTTGGCTCATACGAAGGAGCTGGCCGATAGCATGTTCGATAGCATAGACGTAGACGGTAACGGTGTTATTACCCGAGGAGAATATATTAAGATGTTCCGCGTTTTTGGAGTCGATAACACCTCGTACATAGGGCGAGTTTTCGATAGACTGGACTTGGATAAAAGTGGCGTGATTGACAGAGGGGAGTTCAAGAACGCCATTGTTGAATTCAACATGCTTGACGACGAGACAAATAACATGGGCTTTATGTTCCGTATTCCCAAAGAGGCGTAGTAAGCACCATTCAATTTATTGAATTTTGTGTATGCCTAAATATTAGGTATATGCCCAAATCTTTCGAAATTACAAGGAAATCAGAAACAAATGAGATAAGCGACACTTGTTGAAGACACTTGTCCAAATCAACTTTTCACCTTGGCATAAGCAACTTTACAACCGTAGCATAAACATTTCTATAAAGAGGCGTATTGAACACTATTATATCCTTGAAATTTTATTATGCATAAATATTAGGTTACGGCGTATATATAAACTTATCAGGAAATCCTGAACAAATGATAAAAGTGACACTTGCTGAAGGCATTCAAAAATACAACTCCTCAACCAAGACATAAACATTTCTATCCATGCATAAGTGGCTATATCCCGATATAATTGTTTAGAACATCACCCATCGACGCCAACAGACAAAGAAGAGCAAGCGTTGTTTCCCTTAGTAACTGTTATCAGAAGAGGTGGTGCACTGTTTGTAAAGAGGGATTTGATTGGTCTCTTCATCAGACCACCGTCCTCTGGCTAAAGGCAGTACGTTTCCAGATTATATTCATACTGTCATGCTTAGCACTGGAGGAACATTATCTTCCCAATAGCAAAAACACTAAAGTGACTACGCATTTTATGGTTGTGTTAAGAGAATACAGCCCCGTAATATGAGTGAAATACCTTTTTAAGCACGGCGATGAACACCAACCAATCCATCATCAGACCACCTAACTTGTTGCAAAGCTTATTGATGATAGAACTTCGTGGTGACATGTGAAGATGTCGTTGTTTATATGGCGTACATATTGTTCGCTTATGGTTAACTGTAATCTGATTACTCACTAGCTTAAATGTTTCACGTGATTAGCTTAAACGGGGTGATGGTTGCGATGCGTGCAGATGATAGATATGAAGATGTTGTTTTTATGGCTTACAAAGTGTGACCGTATGCCTAACACTAGTCTAATCACTAATTGGCTTCAATGTTCCACGTGGTCAATAGCCCTTGATGTCAGACTTGCTATGTCATCCAATCACCTGGCGTCATTTTCTCTCTGAGTTCAGTTAAGCTGCGTCAAAGATATCGTCTGCTTTGGTCTAGAAGCTTGGCCAACAAAATAGTTATTTTGTCGGAAGATTTTGAAGACGCGGTTATTGTATAAAACGTGTGCCTATTTAATGAACGGCATATTATAAAAAACTTACTTTTAAAATCGGTCTAACCTCTGTAAAAGGAGGTCTCCAGCGTGTTATCTCGGGCATAGGATATGAAAAACATGTACATGTAATATATTTCAAAATAACATTTTTATCATGTTATTTGAAGAAGACCTGATTCATCGTGATGTCGTCATGGAGTGTATGTATGGAGTGTGTTCGGATGATTATAGGAATTATACGTCCGGTTGTGTGCGAGATTTGTCAATGATTTATTGAATTCGCTCCGAATTTAGAAATAGTAATGACGAGATAATTAGGTATACCTTGCGAGGATATTATAATACGGCACTGTTTTTCTTTTAATCGGTCTAGCCTCTGTAAAAGGAGGTCTCCAGCGTATTATCTCGGGCATAGGATATGAAAAACATGTACAGGTAATATATTTCAAAATAACATTTTTATCATGTTATTTGAAGAAGACCTGATTCATCGTGATGTCGTCATGGAGTGTATGTATGGAGTGTGTTCGGATGATTATAGGAATTATACGTCCGGTTGTGTGCGAGATTTGTCAATGATTTATTGAATTCGCTCCGAATTTAGA
Organism: Katharina tunicata; assembly: GCA_032466195.1. Lineage (NCBI taxonomy): Eukaryota > Metazoa > Mollusca > Polyplacophora > Chitonida > Mopaliidae > Katharina > Katharina tunicata. The sequence goes on along the minus strand of JAVFBZ010017575.1, from coordinate 4,619 downwards.
AATAGTAATGACGAGATAATTAGCTATACCTTGCGAGGATATTATAATACGGCACTGTTTTTCTTTTTTCATTGTAAGTTAAACATACAATGATTATTGTACATAGGTCTAATTTGACAGCATGGTATTTTGATAAAAGCTATTCAACAACTTACCATTGTACGTATGTAAGTCTCTTTCATTAACATGTTGCTTTTTTTGTACAACTGATTTGTTTTTTTAGCTTGTCTTTAAATTGGACGTGTCTGTTTCCCGGACATTGAATTCACTGCTTATTTGGTAATTGTTTGTTTTTTACATTGTTTTTTGTTGTATTTTCTAATTACAGAAATCACACGCACAATAATAGCGGTGTAAAAACATTCATATCGAGTGGCTGTCTGGTTAATGTTGTACAGTGTATAATCAAGAGAATAACGGCCAAGCAAGTTGAGGTTTGACTCTTTCTGTGTGTGTGATTCAAAACTCAGTTAGCACCCGCACTGTCAAGTCAACTGTAACGTCTATTCATCTCTCCCGGCCAACTTAAGTCATTTGGGATCTCCGTGATATGGCAGTTTTGTCCTGGGCCTTCATAAGCAACATGCTGATTGATACACGTATGGAAACGACTACATTGAATATCACCCTGAAGTCAACTAAACTTTTAACTTTTCCTCGATTTTCTTTCCTCCCTGGAGTGTGTGGTTGGCGGAGGTCCCGGTGCTCTGAGCTAAATGAACCGGTAAGCCGTTTGTGGTGGTGTGTTGTCCCTTGTCCTCTTGTCTTTTGTGTTGCCAGTGTCGTTAAAATGGCTGGTGGACTTTCTATGCCATGTTTTATTTATTTAGTTTTTTAAATAATAATAATTTAAAGAACTAATCAAAATTTAACCCCAGCGAAAGAGAACCCATACAAATGTACAGAATAAAGCTAAATACAATGCACCGCACCAGAATATACAGTTACTCTGGTGAAATGATCACTACAGGAAATGTAGCGTTAATACTTCACCATACATTTTACCTTGGTATTTCAATTCAAATGTCTTTCGGTGGAAAACGACGAATTCTACAAAACTGTTAACGGCAGTTTTATTAACTCCCTTCTATGGTGTATAATTTGAGTATGACTTGTTTTGTTTTGGTATCCTTTAAGGGCGTTTTCCTTCATCCATTGAGCTGGTGCGCCATCCTATAATCATAATCTTAATTAAATTTATAAAAGAAAGATTGGACGGTTCAAGTCAATTTGTTCGATAAATTTGTTTATTTCACTCCTCTAACGACGTGTCAGTGCCAATGGGAGAAAGAAATCTTCCCCACTACACTGCCCACAAACTGTAAAAGGACATGGTACATAACATAACGCCACAACAAATGATCTTCCAGATAAACCTGAACTCTAAGGGCCGTGGGTGTCCGCTAGACGGGGTGTTTGTCGTCCCCTAAAATTCGCTTATACTGTTATGGATTTTCATCGTTGGATTTTGCGCGACTTTATAAAATACAAAACAGATTTGGGTCTCGTGACTTTTCAATGAATCATCCCATTCAAAGCATACAGGATTGAATCTCGTGAAGTATAGGCCTACGTGTGTGTTTTGCCATTTACTTTATATTTACCTCTTAAATATAAGAGCTCAACATTTAAATTTAATTGAACTTATTAGAGATTTTGATTCACTTATGCATGGGTTTTAGCCTGCACAAATTCTGTTTCTGCGCATGAATTATTTTCTCTCAATTATAAAAGATATTCGAAGATCAACAGTTAGCACAGATATAGACTAGGCCCCTATCTAACATTGCACAAAGTTCAGACATAAGGTTTGTCAGTACAGCAATAGTGCTTAAAGGGCAGCACTAGCTCAATCGACGGTACAAAACGGCAACACTCTTCTTGCTTTTAACGTTTTTTTGTCAACACAAACGATAATAAAAACAGTTTTACGTGGGGGTGTCAATTCTCAAGCAACTTCCATCTTCCCATTCTAGTTCAACTTCGCCTATCTCCGGTACCGTCCGTCACCCCCGATTATTGGCTTTAGTGTAATGCAGGCCATTTTTTAGGCCATTAGCGGTATATTTACCGCTTCAGGCAATATTTGCATCGCATATAGATAAACGGATCCTATAAGACACCAAGTGCATTCCGCGCTAATAAAAATCGACATAGAGCAGGTAACAGCAAAGAAAATGAAAAACAATAAAATAAAACTATTTCGCATAACAATAGGCAGAAATGACCAATGCAACAAGAGAATCAAGTCACGTGAAAGAATTTAAATTAGTTCATTGGTGATTAATCAGGTCAAGCTTCAGCAGCCTCGCTATGACGTTCACAGCTATATTCAAAATGCCTCGTCATTACATAGTAAGTTATGCCCTGCATGTAAAACAAATGGAAATTGTGCAATCTGTCTATATTGGCAGTTTATGCTAGGCTGTTCCGGCCAAAATGGCGATGAGCGTCGGAGACATCTTGATGTTCAAAGGAAGAGTTATCCCTCTTTGATGTTTGTAACGAGTAAGTTTATATGTGATTACTGATTAGATGGTACAGCTACACGATTTTATCTATATTTGCAGCCTTTTACAGACTTCAAATTAAATCGGCTCGATGACCACTTTTTTCTCCGTTTAATTTTAAATAAGTTGGTAGTAAAATTTAGACGATTCAATCGCCAGCGCACTTTTTTGCAGAAACACTACTACGACAAAAAGAAGAATGGCCTGTCATTACATTAGTGCTGGTATTCTTCTATATCTGGAGAAAGGTACGAGCCCATTTTAGTATGATATAATGTATGTTATGAGGACACCAACAATATGGCATGAGAAGCACACCATACGCGGGTATGTTTAATTAGGCACTGACAAACTTATTAAGTTATGAAGACAAGATCGGATATATCAACATTGGTTCTCAACCAGATCGTTGCCAGTCGAAAGGACCTTACACATACACAGCATCAGCGAGGTCGGCCTATGTATAAATTGTATGTAGCTTTTTAATCTGTGAACTAGAACAGCACCCAAGACGTTTATCGGAATTAAGGCCACTCACACTATAAAAAGCCTGGGTAGTTTTATGAAATTTTGCACGAACATTTTTGGTAGTAAGGAACGTCATTCCTAGTCTGGTACCCTGCCCCTAAACTCGTACCTTGTTATAACGAGTGTAACGTCATTCCATGTTAAACTTCCATTTATAATGTGATGTCATTTACGATAAGGAAACAAATTGCGTACTAAGTCTTTTGTAACTATACATCTGATACACACACACAATAATACCGCATACTAAAATAGACTCGTACCTTTCTCCAGATTGAGAAGAATACAAGCTCTATGTACAATCTAAAATAGAATCTATCCTACGTCGAGATCCTATGCCGAGATATAGATTTGGTAGGAAGGTGAACTATTGAAACTCTCGCGAGAATACGAATGCTCTATGTAATGGCAGGCCATCCTTGTTGTTGTAGTAATGTTTCCGCAAAAGAGTGCGCTCTCAAATAAATCGGCTAAATTTAACTACAGACTTATTTAAAATTAAACCGAGAAAAAAAGTTTTCATAGGGCCTGTTCAATTTTATGTCTGTAAAAGACAAAAAAATAGATAAAATCATGAAGCAGTACCATGCTATCCCATATAAACTGACTCGATGCAAACAGCAAAGAGGGATAACTCTTCGTAGGTGAACAACAAGGCTCGATGGTAGGGAGAATGATTTGATTCTCTATTTTAAAATGAACTGGTCTAAATAATAATGATTGTGATAACACAGCTTAATCTTAAATTGCTTTCATTATATCATCTGACCGCAATCAATAATCTTTTGTCCATGTTTGTCGTTAGTAAGCCGCCAGCATGGTATTAAAAAGGCGATCGCAACTCTAATATTATACTTTGTCGATTGAGAAATGGCTGCAGTTCACTCAATGATGATCTCTTCAATAACGTTATATCTGACTCACACATATGCCACTGTGGATATCATCTAGAATCTGTAGACCATTACTTACTCCGGTGCACTATGTTCTTTAACGAACGCGATGAATTATTTACTGAAATACGCACCAGCGGTTACGCTGACGATATCAGTACAACATTATTATTATATGGCTCCTGTGAATTAACAGAGGCGCAAAATTGTGCAATTACTTCAGCTGTCTGCCGTTATATTGAAAGTTCAAAGAGATTTGCTTAAATGGTTCTCTTACCTCGTCCACCTGTACGGATCAACACCGGTTGAGTTTGACTGGCTATATATACAAAACAAATTTTTAAAAATATTTCTTACCAATTTCATAAGGTTACTGCTGTTTCTATTCCTGGTTTGTCGTATTCAATATTTATATTTATTATTATAAATATTAATATATATTTTTATTTTATTTTCTTATTTTATTTTGTTAAATCTATACGTGTTTATATGTATGTATATGTGTGGATGTATGTACACATGCGAGTACGTGGGTATGTATATGTATATTTGTATAAAGAGTAATTACACTGGCACAGGGATAGCGACTAATTAAAGCCGATTAATAATATATGTTCTAGATAAATTCTCAGAGACAAGTTTCTAAATAAACCTGAATCTCGAGTTGTTCTGGATAACCTATAAGCGA
>JAVFBZ010017553.1:0-11688 GCA_032466195.1 Katharina tunicata | reverse complement strand
TTTCTGTCATTTATTTTAGTACGGTCATTACACTATCAATAGGTACTTTCTTGTGCTCTTTGGCGAGCCGAGGGGTTCTGGACAGCGGAGCTTCATGTTATATACTTATATTATAATGTAATATTTAGCCTTTAGGTAAAAAGTATACACAGTATTCTCAGGTATTACAGGTATTACAGATTTAGTCAGAATTGCACAGTGTTGTCTGTTGTTGATAGTGTACATGTACATGTAGGACAATTTGAATCAAACGGTCAATTGATTCACTTCCGTCATGGACCATGTACTTACATTGTATATGTAATTAATTAATTATACTAATATATATGTAGGCATATTACAGCTGTCAACTTGATTCTCTTGTTTCAGACTGTGTACATTTATCCTCTTAATATTGCATTTTAAAAGAACATAAAAAATATTCCTCAAATGGCCTAAAAAAAATGGTACCGTAATTCATTGCACAAATTGATAATCCGAGGGGACGTAAGTTACATCAGATTTAACTATATATTTATAGACTTTTATGTAAATATTCCACTTCCACATGTAACTGAGTTCTAAAAGAGAATTGTAATGCTAAACATCAAAAGGTCTGAACTAAAATGTAAATTTCTCTACAGCACGTTTATTACATTCTTGAGAAACTCAAATGTTACACAACACACATTATACACTAGTTATTAACATAAATTGTACTGATGTATGTACATGTAGCAAAATATTATATTTTGGTTGTTAATTAAATACATGTATGTAAAACCTCTTCACCAGCCACATACATGTAGGATGCAATAAAACTATATATTTTTATAAAAAATACTAAATATACAGGGTCCGAAATGTTGTAAAAATTTTGAGTAGCAAAAAATAAAACAAATTGCTATCAAAATAATTTTTGTGTATCTTTGCATACCGATAAATAGCGATACAAAATTGAGAATGTATCGCAGAAAGCTCTATTTCTATCACAAAAAGCGATGTGATTCCGGACATTTCGGACCCTGATATATATGTTTGTGGATGTGTCATGTGGCACTCCAGTACATAGGTACATGTATCTCCACAATCAACGGTGGGGTGGTTGGGTGAGATCCTACTGTGCTCGGGTGCATTAGGAGGTAAGTGGCATCAGGAAGCCAATTTGATGTGGTGTCCAGTTTTTTGTACTGTAAATGTTATTTTTGTGTCCACTGTGTTGCCAGCATCGTTTAGGATGTTTTTTCTTCGCCAATTGGGCTGGTGCGCTGTCATGATTGAAATCGCTTAAAGTACCTCATAAAACCTTAGTCAATCACTCTCAGAAATACAGTTCATCATGATATGGCAGGAGTCTTTGTAGGGTAATGCTCAAACTCTTATCTCCGATAAAGAGGACAGTAACTTTATTACTGGCACATAAGAGAAATCATATGTTAAGCATTATTAACATTGTAACACTGATCAAACATATACATGTAACATACATTAAATCTTAAAACAAAGTTATTTTGAAGACTTTATGGTTTGAACCAAGATAAGATTTATTTTTAGAAGTGATGATGCTATAATTATCTTGTTTATCTATTCTACCTGTCTTTTGGACATCCCTTTGGCTTATAAATGCAACATGTACATGTATACATTGTCATAAATCTAGGTTGCTTTTTTCCCACAAGCTGGTTGGTTTCTCACAGAAATCCTCATGTCTCAGAGTTTGGTGTCGTTTCAATGTAGAAATGGTGTTTTGTGTAGTTTCTCCCCACAGTTGATGTGCACAATGTAAGATTCTGAAACAGATTAGTCTAAATAAATCTATTCGATTGCCACCTATATTAATTGACCGATCATCATGATCTCCCAGGAGGTGGTTGGCTGGAGCTTTCTGTGCCCTGGTGCACTCTGAGCTACATTGGTAATGTTAGGGGCATCACTCATCGGTAAGATGATTTGTTGTGGCGAAATGTTTTATATCCTGTCCTTGTCCTGTGACGTCTTTGTGTTTTGCCAGTGTCAAGGAGGTTGGTTTCCTTCACCTATAAGGCTGGAATGCCCATAAGTGAAATAACCTTAAGTACAGCGTAGCCCACTCATTGACTTCCAGGAATGGATAATTATTTATGTAAACCTAGATCACAGTTTAGTATTCCATGAATGTAGGATTTGTACAGCTACATGTAAATCTGATATACGTTAATGTGCAGTGGTGAGCCGTCTCGCCATATGGATGGAAATACTGCAGCCCCTTAAGATTCTGATTTCAAGGCAGTGTTACACACATCTTGCTGCTGGTTATACCATCAGACGCCAGGCAGGGCTGTGGTGGAAATGATGTAAATCTATATACCTTCCGTGTGGCACGTAGCCCTTTACAATAACATAGACTTGTGTCTTTAATCTAAGGCAGGCAGTTGATGCTGGCTAAAGAAGGAGATGGCTGTACTGTAGTTCATCTGTACAAATCATTATTTGAACATTCATCACATGCTCAAGCCTCTGCTGCTTTTAAGCAATTTTTACAAGGATCTTGTCTTTGTGCAAATAGAAAACCTTTTCAAAATTCTTCAATTCTCATATGCATCATCTTTGATTGATTGGAAATTATACAGGTAAGCTTACGTGTGATAGATGGCCAGGCTTAAGGTTTTTATTCTAGGCCTGTACTCTAATGATTAAACTAATCATTACCTGAAACCACTTTTTTTGTAGGTGCTATTTAGTATTAGGTTATGTAAGACCTGCGTAAGGTCTTGTTGTTGTCCTGTTGTAACCTGTCTGCATATAGCTACATTATTTCTGTGCATATGAAAACATTTTTCTCTTTTGTGGTATTTATTATTATTATTAAGAAAGATAATGCAGCTTCATTTATGGCTTCAACTATTGACTTCCAAAAATTTAGAAAAACTTCTAAATGAAATCGAAATTACTTCAAATTTGATTTTGGACAACTGTATGGTAGGAAGACCCGGTCTTCCCCAAATCACAGGCCTTGATACCTGTAATTATTCAGGGTATTAATCAGCTCAATCAGTTTGTTAAATGAACAGCATTAAATTCAATATACATGTATTTACTATTATTATTAAGAAAGGTTATGCAACTTTATTAAAGGCTTCATCTAATGATTTAAATTTTTTTAGAAAAACTTGTGAATGAAATCGAAATTACTTAGAATATGATTGATTTTGGACAAGGACAGGCCTCCCCAAAAGCAATAGAAATTAAAAATAACGTTTTAAGTACATGTAAATAGAACTAAATACAATGTAATATTACAACCTGGATTGATTGGTGGCTGAGATCAGATGGTCGGCAAATTCACCATCAAATCAAATCAAACTTAACAGATCTATGTTTATGCTTTGCGCAAATGTTTCTTAGTTCTAGCTGGTGTATAATGACCTATAATGCCATATCCAAGATCATTGGACCAAGCTCAAGATCACCATAGACCATAAATCCATAATGCTGATATCCCTTTCAAGGCCATAACTATAAAACAAAAACTTTGCTGAAGCTTATGCTTTGCACAAATTCTCCTCATGTCTATGGGTAGTATCATGGCCTGCCTATACCCTAAATGCTCAACAAATTCGACATCTTTATCACTTAACAAACTTTGTTATGCAAAGTCTTAGAAGGGTTGGAAAACTTAAAGACTTAAAGCTACCGGAAAATAAAAAGTTTTAGTAACAAATTCTCATTGATAAATTCAATAAATTACTTAAAACTTATGTCCTTACGGTCAAATTTGTTGAGGATTTAGGGTACGATTAAGGTCATGGGTAGTGTTGTTGAGGGGTGATTCCTACACCCATTTGGATGGCATGCCATCATATGAGTGAAACATTCTTAAGTATGGCGTAAAACAAAAATCAGTCAATCAAACCATGGGTATTAGTGTACATGTACAATTAAATCTATTTTCATTGTTTGAAATTTAAATTTTATTCACAATCAAATATATCAAACTTACATTGTACGTCCCTTCTTTAATTTCAACATAACCCTGACGAGGCGACTACATCTCCCACCAAAGCGCATAGTTTTATTCTTATTATTCCTCTATCCTACTTGAGGTGATAGAGCATAAATTTGCTGCCCCTTTACAGGTGATTCAGGTGAGAATTCAAAACTGCAACTTGCTGTCCTATTACAGGTGGCAAACCAACATGATATCATGCACCAGTTCACCTGCATTCTATCTATGTGGATTTGATTTCCTGATGAGGCTTTTTGCCAATCAAATGTTAGTGACCTGATCTCCTGTCACCTGTGTTGCATGTTCTCTCCATATACATGTACTTGTTGACCAAAGATCACTTTCTATTTTATATAATTCTGCGTCCATGTGACAGTAGCTTGATTTGTTTAGAACTTGTCTATTAATTTGAAACAGATGTCTAAATAGACTTACATAATATAGACTATAAGTCCAAAACAAATAAAATGTGTTTATATACAAAATTCTGTATGTATTTACCGTCGAGCTCGGTGTTTAATGGCTTACCTGTATATATAAATATTACTTTTGTTTTAACATGAAATATGTACACAAGTACAAATGTAGTGCAAGCTACTCTGAAGAATGAAAGGCTCATTTTGATGGAATATTTAGGCTTTATTTTGCGATTGTCAGATAAGTTGTTCAAAATGTTTTTTAAAGTGTACAGTGTACATGTACCTGATTTATTTGGGCATCAGGAAGCCGCGTGGTGTGCTGTATTTCTCCTATGTCGTGTGAATGTATTGTGGTGTCTTCTGTGTTGCTAATATCGTTAAGGATGGTTCCCTTCCATGATCGGTCTGGCACATCGTCATCTGTATGAGTTAACGTTAAGTAAGGCATACACTGTATATTAACCCTGGCAATCAATCGAAGCCGTCATCTCATCTGTATGAATTAACGTTAAGTACGGCATACATGTACACTGTATATTAACCCCAATCAATCAGAGCAACATAATTTACACCAAGAACAAGGCGTTGTTCATTTGTAAGTATGTGTATATTTGTAAGTTTTACATACATGTACAAGAAGGGGAAAGGTCACCATAAACCTAACCCTAAACCTTAACTTTAATGTAAACCCAAGCTTAACTCAAACCCCAAACTTATCTCCAAAAAAAAAACTCCTAAGCTTAACCCCCTTCCCCCACAACCTTAACTCCAAAACCCCCTAAGCTTAACTCCAAAACCCCATAAGCTTAACTCCAAAAACCCCCAAGATTAACTCCAAACCCCCCAACATGAAGATCTTGTTATGTGGAGAGGTGACCCCATCATGGGGGGAGGTGAAAGGGCTGTTTGTATGACCTGGGCCCACATTCACAAAGCATCCTTAAGCTAAGGTGGCCTTAATTACCATGATGACCAGTACTGAAGGTATAATGTTGTCATGACAGTTACGGTAACCTTAGCCTAAGGAGGCTTTGTGAAAATGGGCCCTGGTCCATATATTCAGTTTCTGTACTTTACTGATAAATTCCACATTTGAATGAATGGACCTTGAGTTTGATAGGGAACAAAGAAAATCTAATCATTACATGTAGCTAGATGTAAATACTTTTTTGACAAGGATTTGACCAAGAGCTCTGCTTAAACAGAGAATAGTCGTGAATTTCTGACAAAAGATTTATGTAGACCTGAGTGATCATGACAAAGCATTCTGCTGAGAAAATACTGTAGAATATAAGTTTGAGAGACAGGGGTCTTTGTGTGATTTTTAATAATTTTTTTAAAATTGAATAATATTAAAATTACACAATGAGATTGTCCTGTCTTGCATGTTGCCAGCATTGTTACGGTGGTTTCTTTCACCGATTGAGCTGGCACGCCGTCATATAAGTGAAATAACCTTGAGGAGTACGGCGTAAAACCGTAAAGATATTTCATATGGTGTATCCCTTAAATTATCATATGTAAAAAAAAAACTGGCAGAATTACGTGTAGTAGCTTTTTTCCGAAGTATGGAAAAACTGATGGAAAAATAGTTAAAACATGAGAAATTTTTCACTTTTTAAATCTAGCTTAATAAAATTCTTAAAACACTCTTTTTTTTTATTATACATTTTTCAAAATGAGGATACATTTACCTAGCTTGGTAGACTAGTTAATGAATGTTTGTGATGTCATGCGTGCAGTGAGTGCCTGGACTGGAGTGTTCGTACCTATGATGACGATATTCGTGTGTCTCTCTTCTCCTATAAATAAAGTTGGTATTGTCAGGAGCTCAGTGTGAAGTGGTAAATATCTCCAGTTAAGAACCATACCAGCCACTGGCCCCAAACGAGTCTCCAGCAGTGTTTCGTATTGGTGAACATTTAACAGAGTCCTACAGGTAAGTTTGACAATGTTAAAATGCTCCAGTGATCAACAGCCACTTCAACTAGTCTAAGTAATGTGTGAATTAAGCAAAAAGTTACTTTGCTGATTTTTTAATATTTTAATTTAGTTTAACCAGTCGTTTTGTCTGATTATTAGTGACTACATGTATATACATGTAACAGACTATAAATTCAACAATCACCATAAATTGAGAGTTTTTAAAGTCAAGTCATTAAAGAAGATTTACATGTAACATTTTTGACTGAAGTCAGATCTTGTATGAGAATGCAAACAGTGTTTATTGTACAATAAACTGTTGTAAATTACCTTTTCTTGTATGGAATGTTTTTAATTCTACACTTTGAAAAGTCAATCAGAAATCTCCAGAAAAAGAGACTTCTGGTCTTCATTGTCTAAATACATGAATTCTACATGTCATATGTTAATCACATGGACCTGGCGCTTTAATTACAATAGGCTCCTGTCCGATGTGCTATGTGTTTTATTTTTTCTTTTCAAACAGAGAAACTTCATAGACTTTTTCGATATCATTTGTAAAAGTTCTCATTGCAAATTGTTTTTTCTTCTAACAATGGCATGTAGCTTACATGTACATATGCTTTGTTAATTGTCAAATAAAACTAGACTAGTGTAAATAGTTATGAAATCTTTTTGAATACTTTTAACTTGCATGCACATGGAATAATTTAATCAACATTTTTGTGCTTTTTTATGTTATTCAAACCACATAACTTTAAGTAAACTAAACTGTTAAAATGAAAATTGAATAAGCAGAGATTTAATTTAAGTCTGTCCCTGGCTAACATGGCTAAGGGCAGTACAATAACTTACATTCCTTCTGTCAGTACTTTATGCCATTAATCAATGCCAATGCCAGTAAGTTTCCTTATTATATTCATACTGTCATACATGAACTTCTAAAGGCTAACTCAGCACTGGAGGAACATTATATTTCTAACAGCAAAACACTAAAGTGACACATGGCTCTGTGGTTGAGCGTTGGTCTTCGGAGCCCCCTTCACTGTACCCGGCATAGGTTTGATCTCCCCCCGTGAACCTTAGGTACATGTATACAGTATAAGGGAAGTTTTTCGGTGGCTGCAGAGGTGTTTTTTTTTTACGAGGTTTCTTCCCGCTCTTCTTCGATACTTATTATACATTTTCTCCAATTCTTTGTGAAGTTTTTATCAAAACAGTGTATTTGAAGTACCTTCAGAGTGTTGAAAAACTTGCTATGCGGCAGTAATTTCAAAACAAAAGTCCAGACAGTGATTGAGGGAGATTTTAGAATTTGGCCGCCATCTTGCTACCCTCGTTCACAAATAAAATTAGCTTTTACATGTTACTAATGTGCAAGGTGCGTATTTTTGATACATATAATACATGTATCTCTGAAAGTTCAATTTACCAAACATAATTGAAAATGACTTAATTGGACAAGTGCCAAAACTAAAAATTACACATTTTTATTCAGTACGGTTCTGTATTGTTATATATGAATAACGTACATGTAGTAGACTAATAACGATACAGAACTCTGCATCTAGCTAAACCCTTGTGATCCTCGTAATGGTGCGGTCTTAACCTTCTTACCTTGAGGTTTCGAGGACCTACAAGAATAGGAAATACATGTATGAAATGAACTTTTTCTGGTTTACCGACACAGGTGAGCGCCCCCAACTTGTGACTGCCGTGAGAGAGATCACTGTAGTAGTACATGTATTTAGTATCTTGTCATGTTGCTAACCATTTAAACCTTACTACTGTACATTCTAGTCTATCAGGTCAGCTTGTTCAGTCTAGAGCATCTAGTACCTTTTTTTTTTCCATGTTAACAAATAAGAAGTTTTTGTTTGGCTGCCACATTACCATTTACAATGTGTTTTTGCTGGACCTCTGATTTATTGCACGGGCCTTAGAAATTCAACCAAAGTTCATGTACAGCGCCATCATATATTTTAAAAATCATGGTCGCAGGCGGGTGAAGAAAAAAAATATATATATAAATATATATATTATATGAAAGATTTAGTTAAATTTTAAATTTAACAAGAATCCACATTATACATGTACATTGCAATTGAAAGAGTTTTGAAAATAAAAAGCATGGATATTTTTTGAAGGTTGTGAAGGTTTTTGGAAAGGTCGTCATGAAATTGCTGAACTATATGTAAGACGACACAGCTGTGAACCAGATCAAAGTTTGACCATCCTGGTTCAACAACTAACAGTGGTTTGTACTTAAGTTTACTGCCACACAGTGCTTTTGGTCAGCCAAATGCCATTCAAGATGGACAGTTTTCAGTGGGCCTAGAGATACTGAGGCTCAAGAGATACTTTAACAATTGAACAAGTCACAGAATTCTTAAAACATCCCCTTTGAGGGCTTTGAGCGGGGTTATCAAGGTTGCTTTAACATGGTCAGCTGATGGTGCAAAAACTGATGCAGATTATTTTTTCAAAATTTGTTATGACTCCAAAAACGGTTATTCTGTTATGTATCGTTTCGGTTGACCTCAGTTTTTTCCGGCCAAGGTTGACTCTTTTTATAAAAATTCTACGAGATTCGCATGACGTACTGTTAGGCCTAGATGTGTCATGATCCAGAGACTATTAATTGAATTAGGTCAATTTGCCTTTGTTCAGTAAGGTAAATGTTCGCTACATTTACGTCAAGATTTAATCAAACAGTTTGTTTGAAGTTTTCTACTAGTGAAAAAGAAGAGTGAAAACCTTTTCTATGAGAACAGCTTGGGGGGATAATCAAGGCTGGATGAGCAACCATGATTACAGGTATTATATGTACCATTCTGTTGAGCACGATTTAAGGACATGGTCAAGGTTGGTTGGGTATAGTTTCCTGCTTCCTTGTTCTCTCGGAGCTAGCACGTCATCATATGAATTAAATAACCTTAAATTTGATATAAAACCCCAATCAAACAAACAAATCTTTATTGGCTGTCCGTGAAGCCAATTGTGGGCTGTCAACCTGTATGTAACAAATGAAGAATGGATCAATAAAACTGTCATGCTTTTAAAAATGTGCCATATGATACAGAAATGATATTGAAATTGTTGAATGTGGTGTATGTTTCACCACATGTGACGATGCAACTGACAGTTTTGCTCAATTAAATTGGCTTTTTGTTTTTTAAGAATTAAAAGGATTGATATAGTTATATTGAGTTCATTCTGACTGAGTTGTTTACAGTTTACAGTTCATCACTTCATGTTTAAATTTTAAATAAAGCCTATTTCACAGTGTAACTCTTGATAAGAACCTACATGTAGATCATGGAATATGGATCGAGTGGGTTCGTTCTTGTCTATTTTAAGCTATGTTTAAAAATTAGCCTTTTTTAGTGAAAAAAACGTTGTTATTTGTAAACTGTAGCAGAAAATTTTTACTTTCTATAAGATTTTAGATAACATGAAGATTAGGGATGCAATGATGACATACATGCTCAGCTATATATGGATGAAGATTGGAATGCTTTAAGCTATTTATGTGCCTGCATAGGGATAACAGCTTTTAATTTATGGGGGGATAACATAATGATGTACCTGCTAACAACCTTTGAAGTCCATGCACTTAAACTTGAAGTTGATATATTAATAAATAAGACGAACAAATTTTGTAAGTAGATTTAGGCAACAGAAGCTGTCAATACTACTAGTAGTGTTAATTATTCCTGTAGCTTGTGTTCAAGGTCATTTTCAGGTTACTGCAGGGGTGGTTGAGTGGAAGCTTCCAGTGCCCTGGTGCTCTCCAAGTTACATGCAAGTGTCATCAAGAAGTCCATTACCCTTTATGCTCGACAAATTCGACCCCCTTTACAACTTATAAAACTACATTTTATACAAAGAGTACATGTAAAAAGTGAAGACATGCTATTTTGAATTCTTTTTGAAGTTCAGACTTTAAATTAACTTTTAGTATGGCACCATTAAACCCCAATCAAACAAACAATCCTGTTACTTCAAGTCTTGTAAAAATGTACAAATGCTAAACAATTCAGCAACCAAAATTGTTTGTGAATACATGTAATGTGGTAAACACCCAACCTCTTTTGAACAACAACACCACAGTTTAAACCCACACTACAGGAACATAATTTAAAACAAGGCTTTCATGTGTATCTAACTTCTGGATCTATTGGCGAGAGCAAAATTGTTGTAGAACTGATAAGTTTATAGTAGGTACATGAACATGTAAGTTAGGTAACACCCCCTCCCCACATAGTAACTACAACGTACATGTAATGACAAAGGGGATTGGTTTTTGTCTAAGTACAGGATTCTTCATTGCTCAATTTTTAGAGTTTCAGTTTGGATGTCATCCTTGCTCTTCAATGAATCAATTCTACTAGCTGCATGTACATGTACCTACATGTACTATAAACTTATCAGTAAATTTAGTAAATTAATTTTAGAAAAAATGCTATAAAGAGAGAGCTAGGCAAAAAAAATAAAAACCCACATGCACACATGTACCTTTTACTAGTTCTAATTGTCATTTATCGGCATGTACTATCAAAGTTACGTTGAACGATTTTCTCAAAATTTAAAGTGGAAAAAGGGATGCTATTGGTTTCATTTAATTTGATTTAATCCTGAATATTTTCTACACAATTGTAGCAACAGTTTTACAAATGACATATGTAACACCCCCAGGTCACATGCTTTCATAAAATATAAACGTTATTAACTTATTATCATTATGTTCCATATTGACTCTTTAATTACATAAGACAAAATGTCAGAGGGTGTAAAAATTAGCCCAAGGGGATTGTCCATCCTTAAAACAATAGCTTAATAAAGTTAAACTTTCTTGTTTGTTGCTAGCAGCATCATCATATATAAGCTAAGTTAAAATTATAGCGTAAAAACTCATTCAAATAAACAAGTAGCACTGCGAGCAATTAGAAGAGTTATTATTGGTGAACTGTTATGTGTGGGTGAACTCGTAAAGGAAATCCCGATGCATCATTTCAATATTAAAATCCTGTTCATTCCCAATTAATGTCGTAAAAATCTAGGTTTTATGTATGAATTTGGTCTTTTTGTCTATTTTATTGTCAAAGAGAGCTACATGTACAAATACTATCTGTACAATCACAAGTGAGCCTCACAGCTTAGGGTAAACACATAATTAGCATTTCATTTGAAAGAATAGAATATTGGTCCCAGGATTATAACTTCCATGTAGCATTATTTCTTGGAAATGCAGTCCCAAATCATGAATAAGATTTTCTTCTTTGTCTATTCAGATTATTAGGATATTAACAACCTTGTATCCTGAAGGAGGTCTGTTTAGTGGTCCGACACTTATGACGTTACAAGTTGTGGTTCTTTACG
>JAVFBZ010017531.1:0-23280 GCA_032466195.1 Katharina tunicata | reverse complement strand
CGCAGTGCGGACTTGTTTTATTACAGCCGTTTTGCATGCCGTGCTATTAATCACCCTCTAATTGAATTCATACAGAATCGTTGTCGTCTGTGTTTAGCCTTATCTCAGTTGAATGTAATAATGTGACGACTCTCTTTCTATCGCGCGTGTGGTTGGATGGCTTCCTGTGTCTCAGTGCTCGATGAATTTAGGGGCATCAGGAATCCGAACTGTTTTGGTGTCCTGTATTTCGTCCTGAAAATGCCATGTTGTGTCTTGTGTATGGCTAGTGTCGTTAAGGGTGTTTCCCTTCACCCATCTGGCTGTCATATAAGTGAAATAACCTCGAGGACGACGAAAACATGAAACAAACAAATAAACAAACTAACAATCTTTCTCTCGCCATTTCCTCTCCATATCTAAGAGTATTATTGCAACAACAACAACAAAAAGGGCTATTTATTTCGAACGAGAGTCACCCTAGGCCTGACCACTTCCGGTCGGAGACAGCCGAGCATTACCGATTAGCTCTTATCTGTGACTTTTCAGCTGGCGCTTTTACTCACCAATTCTCAAAAGGAACCGTTATATTCGGGCGATTGTTGCGTCAAAGGCGGCCGTCAGACACAATCCTTTAACATAAGGCTTATCCAATCAAAAGCAAGCTAACGCCAAGAGATTTTCAGGTTATTGTGAAGGAAACGAGGGATAATTGAACAAAGACACGTGATCAGAAAGGTTTCTTTATATCTTAGTTCCTCTAAGAAGGTTGCAGTATTTAATCACGTGGAATGAATTGATGTCGTGAAGATTCCAGGTTTAACATTTGTGTTCAGGGATATTACCTGATTGGCTTAATAACTTCTTGACGACAAACGGAAAATGTGCCTGCGGACAAACAAACTAGACAGCTGACCATTACCTATTATATTGCCCTCTCTATAACGAGCAGAGACAGCGCATGTTGGATGACATTTCTGCCTCTGGATACAGAAAAGATGTAAATTATATGTTATTAATGTATGGCGACGCAACATTAACTGTTAAGCTCAACAAGATAATAGCTCGTTCATGTTGCGGTTTTATCAAATCGACCAATCGATTTGTTTGATATAATATATATTGTTTTTTTAATATTTATTCTTAAATGATAACTTTATAATAAGGTTATTTTGTATCGTATGTTTACTACAAATAACTTATCTTTACTAGCCAAACGTCATGCAGTGATTAAGAAAATCCCCAGCCTGTTCAGTTTTTAGCCAAATTTATTTTGTTCTAAGAGGTATAGTTAATTTTATGTTTTATCTGCACCTTCTGTCAATATTTTTCTGCTCTTCCAAAAATATGTGTACAGACTTCTGTTTTTCCCAATTCAGCCATATTTTCGATTTAATTCGACAATTGACACATCAAGCAGTAAGGTGCGAGTGTAAACTGTAAAGTGTATGAGCTTCTGTATGGATGAAAACTTCTTCATTTATTCGTTTCGACGTCTCAGTCTGTTTCCAGCCAACCTTATTCAGATTAACTGGCGGAGTGGTCAAAAGAGCACGCTTTCAATGTGTACACTTCTGTCAGACATAGTCACTTACCCCAGCGGACTGTATTTGCATAGGCCTTCCAGCCACCAGTGGAACTTCTTGGTTTTAAGGCTTTAGTTGAGGTTATTTCGCCCATCCGACCGCGTGTCAGCCCAATAGGTGAAGGAAACCACCCTTAACGACACCGACAACAGACGAAGACGCCACGTGACAAGGGCAGTACTCAAAGCCAGACACCACATTAAGCTCTTTTCCCGATACCCTTCTGTCAGAGAGTACCAGGGCACACTAGGTTCCCGCCAACCACCGGCACCGCCAAAACAATTTGCTGATCATTGATTTATAACTGAGAATTCTTCTAGTCGAGTTATTATAAAACCGATTAAATAAGTAAATAAAATGACAAATACAAAAATGCCATCCTTGTTGTGTTGGTCAAACACTCTCTTTGAATAGATGGTAGTTTTGACTGTTTTTGTAAGACTCTAATGGTGAGAAAACCGAACCCTCGACCCCCATATCCCTCAAATAACTTAAACACAGAAAATCATCACTAAACTTAAGTAAACTCTCTCTAAAACTGTCTAGTCATGCCACATATCTATCTTCACAATATACATATTTCATGTATTACCTTTTCTCGAGATGCTTTATTATCGATGTTATTAATTTTTTCTAGGATTCTTTGTTTTCCACTGGAAGCCACTTAAATTGAAGTATTGTATGTAAAACGTATGGGCGATTTTTTAATGCTATTTTTTTAATATAGTTTTATTGCGGATAAATAAGCCACAGTACTCAACATTAAATTATAGCAAATCAAAAACTGTAGAAATGTTCAGAATAAAGTTATATATTTGATGGGCAACATTTTGAGTATTTATAAACTTCAGTGAAATGATCAAAGCAACAAATACAACATAAATAGTCAACCATACGTTTTAATTAGTTCAGTATAGGTCATTTTAAATGGCTTTCAGTGAAAAACGAGGAACCCTACAAAAAAATTAATAGCATATTTCTAACAACTTGGCAGAGTCTATAATTTGACTATTGGTTTGGGTTTTTTTTGTATCCTTTACCTTTAAACCAATAATGGAATATCGCAATGTGCTTATTTATGGGTATGGGACGGATTCAGTTAATTAAACACACTATTGACCTCCTTTTCTTAAATGCGTGTTTTGTTGTGCTGTGATTATCGCAATGTACATAAATAACAACCAACACAATATAAAGTATATATATATCGAAGCTTTTTGAGCAATGGTCTGCTGCGTTTCCCTTGTGTTGCCACAGAAAGCTATATATACCCGTCCCCAAATGTGTCCACTCGGACTTCAGAGCCAAATAAAGTCCCAGTTAACGCCCTTTTGTCAAACGTCAAAATGTCAAGTGTTAATGCTATTTTCATATACACATGTATACAAATAGACCTTAATTAGCTGACCGAAATAGCATTATTGCACCTTTATAATTAAATTCAAATATCAACAAAACATCTCATGAAGACAGATCACATTGTATTTGATTCATTCATAGAAAAATAACTATATTAAAAGCCAAAGTTGGCCTTAAGTAAGATAAAATGCGTTGTCTTTTCGCAGTTAACGAAATGTAAAAATTCATCAAATTTAGCATGCTATAATTTATGATATTTATTAGAACATTAGCGTAAGCACAGACATTTAAACCTTTCCAGACATGTCAAGCAGCCTAAGGTATCTAAAGCAGCATATAAAAGTGTGGGTTTTTATTTTCACGGAAGTTAAACAACATAACGTATTTCTTGGAACTTAATCTACCCTCACAATAAAATGTAAATATAGCAAAATAAATCAGTTGTAGCTCCATACCAACTACCCACCCTAACATAATGCTTTTTCTTTGTCGAATAAAAAACGTATTTTTAGCATTATAAATTATTTCAAGCAACATATAGTACATACTAGTATATGGCTAGTAACGTTAAGTATTTCTGCAACACATCTCTTTCAGGCCTAATCCTTTTGACCAAGCTTTATATGCTCGCTGATAAACTTAACCACATGTTAACCATGATGTAATGAACCATGTATAACAATATTTTCGGTTTATGGGTGATAACACACAGATTTTAGTTCTGTTAATTTTGCAGAGTGGGAACATTTCGGGACTCGAACCCGCAACCAATCTAAGAGAGTGTAATCCCGTTCTGCAAAAAAAAAAAACGAAGGTCCGAGAAAGGAAGTCACGTTGGTATAGATAATATATTTCGGCTATGAAATCATTGGTTATATAGTTGGCGAAAAAGCCGAAACATGTTATCTATACCGACATGACTTCCTAGTTCGGAGTTTCTCTTATTCTATGTTATGATATAGAGTAATTGAAATGAAATACTTTTGTGACGTTTGAAAAAAAATTAATCACTAAGCGTATGTTTTTTTTATGGATGACACTTTTTTAGATAGAAAAAAATGTGAGTCTCAATCTGAAATATAAATTGAACAAGTATCTCTATTTTTTAAGACATTATTATCCCAAAATGATAAAGGTATCGCAGATCACTAGGGCACGAAGCTGCGAGAATATCTAGGTTATAAACAATATTTTGGGGCGTGTAATCATGTTTCGATCATGTTTATGTGGACCAAATATTACAATGGAGACACTTTAAAGAAATACAGACTATAAAAACAACAAAACGACATCAAAGATTTTCAACAAGAAAAAAGCCAGGTTATAAGTTTAGACTATTTTTTATTTGACACATCGTAACTATGCCAAGTCAATGTATATATAGTAAGGCAATTTAACACAATTTTCGGCATACAATTTATAATAACAGAGTACAACATAAAGAAAGACTCAGATTGTGTATTTATGGCGTCGGATTTCGTTTATTAAGGTATTTTTGGGATTTTATTCCCTGGTGTATTTCAAGACATATTATCTACAACAGGTCAAGCGAATATCGCAATTTGTTACGGTTCCCAAAGCAGACCTATTAATAACTCCATATACAAAACATAAATTGGGAATTAGCTGTCCATTAGGAGGATAAACAGTTGGATGCCTGTTAAATCGTAGCGCTAACATATTTACAAAAATAACTGTCAGCTCGTTAAGCAATTAAGACAAATATTTATTTTAAAGTATGGGTAACTGTATCTCCTGTGTTTTACACCAGAAGTGGTTGTCACAAAACTGTGAAACTCAATGCGCTAGAGCTTGCCCTTTGAGAACGGTTCGAGCAAAAAGGCTACTCAAAATTTCACACCGCTTAGTAGTGATAATTGCCTTCAACACGAACAAGATAACAAAGATCAATGGAAACGGTTTAGAGTTTTATAACAACATTGTAACATATAACCAGATCTATAAACAACGCCTTTGTATAAATTACTTCCGATATGCCACAAACAGATTAACCCTATTAATTCATACATGAACAACAACAACAAAAGCAATCTATAACTTGAAGTTGAAATATGAAAATCAATCCTTATACATTAATTATTTTGTAGGAAATTGTGTCGTGCAATATCTTTGTTCATATATATCGTTTTAATGTTCATGCATTTCGTCCATATATTGTACAAATGTGGCGGGAAAGGTGCAATGCATCCGTCCAGGATATTACTATTGACTTTCGGCTCAGAGAGACAAACTATAATAAACTAAAAGAAAAAGGTATCGCTATATTACGTTCTTCGGCTTCTAAATGCAACTTAAACAATTTAAATTGAGTTTCCCTATATTAGCAGCCTTTGGATTGGTAGGGATTTTTTTAGACAAATTTAGACTTATCAAAGCATTGCAAACAAATCCCTGTTGACGGTACTACTTTAATAGAATTAAAGTATTCAATATAAATCAAAATGTGTGAATGCTAACCGTTCCAAAGAAGAAAGTATTCGTTAACGAAACTAGAATGGTCAAAATTAAAAATGTACATAAATTCAATTTTGTGGGATCTGCTATAAAAAAAAAAGAAGACTTTAATATCCTTAAGGTCTATGCACCAGTGTACTCGGTCTGTGTGTTTGTTTTTTTCTTCCTGTTTCTTACTATATACTTTATTAAATAAAACTGATTAAAAAATGTCCTTAAGCAAACAATAATCTACGGTATTTAACTGGTTATTCCGATACAAAAACACACATCCGCGACAGTCACAAGATCTAAGTCTTGTGCTAAAGGAAACAAACAATTGATGCAATAAGCAGGTTATTTACTAAGCATGATGTTATTGCGAAGAAGTGTGCTTGCACTAAATTTCCGTCTGGTTACGCACACGAGAATACACACACAGACTGTTAAGACCCGTCAAAAGACGAGGAAGTCCTTCCGAGTGTATGAACAAGATACGAAGGTGATATCAGAATTATCAATAAATGAAGACAGGTATTGCTTCAACTCCAACAATAAATGAAATGTGGGAAGCCGACGTACATAAAATGTATATCGAACATGATGACAGTCTCCTTGCAGCGAATTAATTTCACATCAACTGCAACCAAACATAAACTGTAGGCCCTATACACAGACTATGGACTGCTCTTTGAATTCTAAACAGTTCAGGAGCGTCAATCCGAATAACTTTCAATTGAGCCGTTTTCCTTCAAACATTCATTTTGACACAAATCAGAATACATTGCAAGTTTAATATTCCACGAAATTCCAGGCACTATGAGAACAGCATTCCGTTAATGCCAGTTTGCCGTTGATAATTTCAATATTGATTTCATGTTTTTGACTTTTTCAATATTTTCCTTCTGATTTACGCGTGATTTTACTGAGGATCGTACATGGTCGGCGAAACGAACCCTTCTGAGAACCGTCGAGTCGTTGTCCGAGAGTTCCGTAGACTTCTCCGGGGGGGATTCAACGGATTGATCTCTGTTTTCCGAACAACAAATCTGCGAACACTCAGATTCGCTACTTCTAGAATTTGATCTATCGAGTGTTGGTGATTCTGAATAAATCGTGTGGAGGCCGAAATCGTAACTATCGTCGGAACAGTCAGACAACGAAGTATCTGCTTCCAATGCGCGTTTGGTCGCTTCTTCTTCGTCTTTCAATTCCAAAAGAACAGTTTCAAATGTTTCCGAAGCGAAAGGCATTGTGTATCCGTTACCTGTGGAAATTAATTCATCGCTTTCGCTAGAGTGGCCGCTGTCTGAATCCTCGTCCAAACCTTTCTCAGAGCAGGGCGTTTTCGATTCCAAGGTTTCTTCCACCAAGTCAGATTTAGAAAAACTGGGTGTAGTCCTCGCTAATTCTTCAGAAAAATCCTTCGCGGTATTTGTGCTCCAAGCCGTTAGCCTTGGCGTGCTGTTGCTAGCTGCGTACACCCCATTAAATTTGCATCGGTTGGGTCTACCCCCAGAGGTACTCATGCTCCTAGGGGAAAACATATCCATGATGTGTCCAAGTGGTGCACAAGGCAATTCTAATGCCATACAATTCATCCCGTAATTGTTCCTATTTCAATAACAAAATCCGTTGGTGACGTAGGTGAGGTAACACCGCCGCAGTGACGGGGAAGATGAATTAACACTTTGAACACCTGGCCTGTTCCATCAGCTTTGTTCAATCACAGATTGTTCATGGGCGTGAGCAATTATCACATCAAATATTTTTCAAATAAATAGTTTTAGCTGCAATAGACTATTAAAGATTTTGCACATTAAACTCGCATCCGAGAGAGCATTATGTCGAAGTGTCAATGTTCCTTAAATGAAATATGAAAGTAAGCCTGAGTGTATCGGTACCTTGTCAAAATTATCAAACCTGAATACCGGCAGATCTTAAAACGACTCCCTTTTCTTGACGACTCTCGTACCGTTTAACCCGTAACTGTTAACGTCGGGGTTTTCGTTACTTCATACAAACCAGCGGACTGGGGGCGTGCTGTGAACCACACTGTTACCGCTTTGCAATAAATAACCTGAGAGCTCATGTGAGCAAATTGTGAAACACAACCAACCAGGCGGAGACACTCACTGGATTGAAGCCAATGGCAAACTGTCAGTTCAGTGGCGAGACCCAGAAAAGAATCGAGACAGCCGCAAGCGGTTACACCAGGCTACATACACATCGTGTATTGTCTGCCCTTAACTGCTGGCTGCTCGCGTTCCTATGTTGTGTTTAAAACTCAGTCAAGTCTGACTCGTACATTGCTTCGACATTTCTCAAACCATTTGATAAGGTGCATTGCAGTGTTGTTGAGCATCTTTTATTCCCCGCTTAAGCGTCCCAGCGTTTATAGACGGACAAATCAAACACACGAGTTGAATGTTTGTATTTGTGGAGCTCTTGAGGAATTTGAAGAAAAATCAATTTGATAAATACACCGCGTACGATTGTCCACTGACCTGTGGATGAAAATAACAGGCAACGTAAAGCGAAAAAAATTCAAAGATATCCGACTTTAAGACTAGGCTATAAAACTGTTACAAACTTGGAAATCACATTGTGTTGCCGCGTGCTTGTTATAAAAAATATTATCATACTATCTCATAAAATCCCTTTCGTCGCAAATTAAAAAAAGCAGTCCTTGCCCAAAAATTTAGAAGCTATGTAGTGCATCAATTATTCAGTTTCGATGCGATGAAATTAACATGATTGATTGATTGATTGGTGTTTAACGCGTGCTCAATGGTATTTTACTTATATGACGGTGATGCATTTCAACAGTAGGCTGCTACTCCTAACACAACCATCAAATGTACAGTCACTTTAGCATTTTTTGCTCCAGTGCTAAGTAAGACAGCAGAATGTAATCTGGAAACGTACTGCCCTTAGTCAGGGGGCACGAGATTTACATGTCGATTTTCTTTTTACGGTATTATTTCATGTAGTGTATACCTGTTGCAGGGTCAGTGATGTCATTTCACATCTATTCATGTTTGTTTGTTTGCTTGTTTGTGTGTTCGTGCGTTTGAGCCTTAAGTTCGTTAGTCAGCTCATTCGTTCTTCGGCTTGTTTGTTTGGCCTGTTTTTTTTTTCATGAACTGTTCTTTCGTTTGATCGTTCATTCATTCGTTGAATAATTTGCTTGTATTTTTATTGGTGTTTATTACCCCGTATATTGACCATGAATTTTCGTGAAAGGAATACATTTCCATTTTTCAAATACCTTTATTTTATTTATTTTTTGTATTAGCGTCGGATATACCCAAGAGTATTTCACTTATATGGCGATGCTGCGTTGTCGGTGTATGGTGTATGGTGTATGGGAAACGTGGAAGAAATCTCGTAAATACCACCCAGTGGTCTGCGCCGCTTCCGAAAACTTTTCTTACTTACATAAGGTCCACAGGGATATTCAAACCTGTTCCGGGTACAGTCAAGGGACTCAGCAGTCAGAAGCTCAACCAACTGAGTCAAATTGGTTCTCACATACACATACAAATACTAAAGACGCGAATAAGGAAGCCTCTTACTGGTGGGGCGTTTGGGACCATCAGTACAAAAGCAATGTTCATATTCGATTCTAAGGAAGGGGTACTTTTATCACTTTTATTTCTCACATATTTACATAAACAATTTATTCAGCTGTAAATTCTGTTCGATTATTTTAACCAAAATTTCTATTCGGTTAAACTATTCATTCTCAACTCTATAATCATTGAACTAAAATAGACAATCAACTGTTTGAAGGGATTTTCATGAAAAAAGTACATTTTATCCTTCCTATTATTTTTCTCTAGTAGGTTTTTTTATATTTCGCCCTCATTTTAACGCATTATTTAAATAGTTCATTGTTTATATGCTTTGTGCCCATCAATGAGTAGTGAAAAATAACAATCGAATTTACCAAAGGTGCTTTTAAATCGCTGAATTTTGACCTTTAAATTCTAGATCTTAATTAACTGAATCACGTTTTGTCCGAGGGAATATCAAAACAAACAAAATACAACGATATGTTATTAGACCTTGGATGGATCGACAATGCTAACAACCGCTTAACGTGCCTTGAGGGGTCCACGGAGCGGGAGAGATCGATGGCGTATTCACCCTGCCCAAAGAGTAAATGGAACTCTAATTAAATCGCTGTTTACTGTTTACCAATAACTCTCCTTTTGATTAGCTCCTAACGTGATTTCTAAAAGGTCAAGTAGCATCGATAATAAAAATGACGGTCATCAAGTGATGCAAAGTAAATATTTGCGTTCAGTTATTAAGTATTTTAGTATGTATTACATGTCATCCGTTGCAGGTACACATACACATATTTATTTCTTTTCTATTGTCAGTTATGTTTATTAGGAGTTAAATTTCTTGCTCACATAGTAGTTCGCTCTTTCTGCCGTTGAGGGTGTTGGCGGGAATCACCTGTGCCCTTGTCAGATGTTTGGCGGGAGCTACCTGTGCCCTTGTGGTCTCTGAGGTAAGGGGCATCAATAAGTTGATTTGTTGCGGGTTGTGTTGCGTCCCGTTATTGTACTGTGTTCTCCTGTTTGTGAACAGTGTCGTTAAGGTGTGTTTCCTCTGCTCTTGAGCTGACCCACCGTCATATGTGTGTAATAGTCTTAGGTTCGGCACAAAACCCCAAATAAACAAACTCTCTTCGTTAAAAGTAAGCTCTGTTTTTCGTCACTTTGTTCCTTTCGGTATGCCGTCACGTATTCAATCATTCATTCTCCCACTGCGGTCACTAAGATAAGCGTTTACGTGGCCGACATTAAATCTATTGCTGGCGATTAGTTGACTGACTCTAACAGACGTGGGTTCGATTCCAAGACAAATTTTAGCCTGCACATCTTTCAAAAAGCGTGTATTTTGTAAGATAGGGAACATACCAAAAAAAAACAACACAATTACTCTAAAAGCTCCGAATCTGAACCCCATAACAATTATTTCACTGTATTTATATATAGTCTTTCCTTTTGGGATTTACAAAAAAGAAAAGTGCGTTATGTGCATCTGATCTTGGGGATTTAGAGACAAACAAACGAACTATCCGCCTTCATTTGGTACCGGTCTTTACATCTGCGTCTTCTTGTTCTAAACAATGACTTGTATAAGCAACACAATGGTCTATTATCGCAAATCGTGATTTTAAAATGCGTACAGTAGAAGGCTTGTTAATTAGACACGGGTCATTTTCACTACAAGATAACCCCATTACAGTTGAGTAAATACGGCGCATTATGGCGTTTTAATAGATAGATGGAGATCAAAGGTTGAATATAAGCTCACGTCCTGTATGTCACGATGCGGAGTGAAGGACATTCTATACATGAACATACCAAACACTGTCTTAACAGGTATGGCACGAATCGTTAACAGCTCAATACAGTTGCCACTTGAAATTATAAAACGTTTATTTGTTTGATTGAGGTTTTACGCCGTACTCATGGTTATTTCAGCTATATGACGGTGGACCAGCCCAATCGGCGAAGGAAAGCACCTTTAGACTACCAATGCTGTCAACCTGCAAGACAGGACAAAACATTTACATAACATTACCAAAACAGGACACCACAACTAGTCGGCGCCCTGAGCCCCGTAGCTCAGAAAGCACCAGGGCACAAGAGGATACCACACCAAAATGTCTTAGGACAAAAAAAAAATGTTATACGACAAAATAACGTCATGCTGATGCCTCGACGTATAATTCGCCTTACCATGTTTATTTGTCGGTTTACATTTTGTAAATTTGATTCTTTGCTTGCTGTTTCTTTTGTTGGGGTTTTACGCCGTACTTAAGGGGATTCCACTCATATGACGTCGTGTTAGCCTAATATGTGAACAAAACCACCCTAAACGACACTGGCAAAACAGAAAAAAGACGCAACAGGACATAAGCACGACGAAAAATAGGACACCACAACAAATCGACTTCCTGTTGCCCCTTAGGTCAGAGAGCACCAGGGCACAGGAAGCTCCCGCCAACCACCCGTCGTAAACAAATAAATACAGTTGCTACTGGAAATCACAAAATGTCTTACGAAAGGAAATGTTATACGACGTCATACTGAAATCTCGACGTAAATTCGCAAAGCGATGTTTATTTGCTGATTTAGATTTTGTAAATTTGACTGTAGTCTTTCGAGGGTAAATATGACGGATTAAATAACGAAAAAGTCAACTTCAAACCCGTCACAGTGTTTTTGTGATCCTTATGTTCTAAAGCATATTTGACACCATATTTGTTCGTTTCCTTTATTAAATAACTACTTTTAATTCCAATTATTGATTAATTAATTCTATTTGTGGAACTCTGATATCCAGTCTGACCGACCGACCAACTAAATGCTCGATAATTCGATTGGTTAAGGGACTGATTTCTTTATCTTGCATAATTTGCATTAAACTACACTCGAACATTTATTTAATTCTCACATTTATGGTAATCGCTTTTATTTCACACAAAACGAACACAAGTTATGTATAAATATTCCCATAGTTCACTAAAGAGTTAAAACACGTACAAATCACGTCTGTCCTTCAAATGCACGAGGGGGTCGGAGATTTACTTTCCTTCTTTCTTTTTTTTTCTTTTTTTTTTTTTTAGATTTATTTCTAATCCTACTCGGCGTTACTGAGAGCGTAGCACCATGGTCGTAAAAATAAAACATGATCCGCGTGTCAGTAAAACTTGGTCCGCGTTAATCGCGTTTTTGAAGTGAGTTCTTCTCGGGACGCGTCTCGAGTTTCTAGACGCAAGGCGAAAAAAAATGTGTTGTCGCTGGTGGGTCTTAAAAACACTCTAACACGTAACGGGACCTTCGAACGAGGAAACAGTTAATTCCGTAACGGTGTAAATACGGACTCGCAGAGATTTCCTCGTAAACTGTTCACTCAATAAACACTGACTGGGTCAATAATTTAAGACCGAAATAGAGGGACAAATTACCCCCTGTTAAAACAGAAATTTCGACTATATTTGCCCTAGGCTAACACTCTCCATCTTGTCCTATTAACACGATCAAGGAAACAGCTAGATTTTTTATTTCCTTAATCTCGAATCCCATTATTGTTTTTTTGAATCTAAATCAAAGTTATTTTTGGAGGGTAAGCATTGATATAATAATAAGGTTTTAAAAACAGTCTAAATAATACTCATGTATTTTCAATCAACTAGATTTATTGCAAATACAAAACCATAAAAAGACAAGCCCAATTCAATGGAGCCTATGATGCGTGTCGATTTGCGTGTCAACATTTATCTAAAACGTGGGCGCAAAAATATCAAATGAATCCGAGTAAAATGCCATGAAATAAGCCAAACTCAATTAAACCGTGTATTATTTTTCTTCATCTTTTTTCTTAAACACTTTGCGTGTTTGTGTTAATGAAACTTGGGCGTATATCGGCATGAAATGAGTACATAGCAAATTCCTGAGAATGAATGCATTAATGTTAAATTTAGTTCTGAAATCCCACATCCAAATTCAGTAAATTTAAGTAAACCTTTGAAGACAAGTACAGCCGCTGGCTAAAGGCATGGATGTTTTGGGCTTAGTCATTAACGTCAATGGCGCTGGAGAAAGATTATTTGTCTGTTTGTGTGATTGGGGTTTAACATCGTACTTATGGTTATTTCACTCATATGACAGCGTGCCAGCCCAAAACGGTGTGATTACCAACACCGAGATGTCGTGTTAATAAAGTGAGAAGTTGTTTATCCATAAGTAATTTACATGTGTTATTGAACAACCAGCTTCTAAATGCCACTTAAAGAAGTTATAGAAGACAGTACATTTACAGGACGAAACAGGACACCAAAACAAATCGGCTTCTTGATCTCCCTTAGCTCAGAGAGCACCAGGACACTTCCCACCCAACCACCCACAAGAAAGATTATTTTTGCAATAAGTATAAAACTCCACATGTTCACGATTGTTGCCGATGACCGTTAAAAACACCACCCTCGTGTGATTGAAATACTCATAAACACAAAGACTAGTGAGACGACCACACAAACAATAAACACAAAGACTAGTGAGACGACCACACAAACAATAAACACAAATACAGGCTGAATTAATATCAATTTGCCTTGGGGGCACGCACATCCGTGTATAAGGTATCAGGGTATCCGCAGGGGTAAGCTTTGATAATATTCATTCTTCGCCAGGTAGGAATGAGCCGCCAGGGTCAGACTATGTAAATACATGATCAGCCATGCATTCGTTTACAAGGTCAAGCAAATTTAATTAGCAAGCATCTGTTTTATTTTATATGTCTGTTTTAGAGGCTTTTAGAAGTCGAGAATAACATAAGATATTATGGATGACAGACAACTCCTGGTAGGCCTATATTTCCGGTGCAAGGTTTTTTTTATCATTTTATATGTGTGTTAGACGTCCTACTCAATGGCATTTCACTTATATGACGACTTTGCATTGCTGGTGTTTTGGTGCAGCATCAATAGTACAAGGTTCTGTTTTATTTTATATGTGTGTTTTTATAGGCATATAGAAGTCGAGACACGTAGAATAACATAAGATATTGTGTATGACAACTT
Organism: Katharina tunicata; assembly: GCA_032466195.1. Lineage (NCBI taxonomy): Eukaryota > Metazoa > Mollusca > Polyplacophora > Chitonida > Mopaliidae > Katharina > Katharina tunicata. Next base: position 9,291 of record JAVFBZ010017531.1, on the reverse strand, counting down.
CTGGAATATTTCCAGCGTTTGAAAATTTTATATGTTTTTAACGTCTTACCTAATGTCATTTCACTTATATATGACGACTTTGCATTGCTGGCGATTTGGCGCAAAACTATCTTTTTGCTCTCCGCAGCCACCGTTAACTTCCCTTGTATATCTCAGATCGCCAGTAGAGACAGAACTTATAATTTGTCGGCGGTACTTTGGCGCCGATTCAGCAGCGCAATTCGCAACCAGCCGAGAAGCGGCGCGGCCATATCAGATCATGTTGATTTGTTTTTGTTCGGGTTTTAAGACCGAAATATGTTATGTTGTCTATGCAAGATATTTACTTATCTATACCTATCTATAATGGCTACTGCGCCAGTTGATTGAAACCTTCGCTAGTATGTCATCAGTGTTCTCAGTCTGCGTTGAAAAGCTGGATGGTACAAAATGTTACTGCGCATGACAAACCGGAAAGATGTTCCGTCGCCTTTTTTATTGAAAGAATACAATTTCATCAGAGTGAAAACAAAGTCTCTCAAAGACAACTTACACTAAATTTTAGCAAGAAGACAAATTTGAGTGGAGCGAACACACAATCTTGCATAGACTACATTAAATGTTCACTTAGTTTATTTAAAAAAAAAAAACTGGAGGGCTTATGATGCGCTGTCAGAACTCAGCCACCATATAAACAGACGTATGCAAGTTAACTGAGTGGTATAGATGGCTTACATTTTGTGTTGCAATTCGGGGAATTTTCTGAGCTAGTATATGTATTTATTTGTGTATTTATTTTATTTTAACGTCGTTCTCAAAGGTAGGTCACCTGTATGACGATTTGTGGCGGAAACGGGAAGAAAGCTGCAAAAAAAATGCCCCTTGGACCTTCATCGCAGCTGCAGGAAATTTCCCTTACAAAAATATATATATGGTCGATATATGGCGATACGAACGGATACCGGGTACAGTTAAAGGGACTCAGCAGTCTAACGCACCATCAACTGAGCCATGGCGCATATCAGACAGTGTTATCCCAAAAAATGGAGAGAACAAAATATCGTTTTACGCAGGATTAACATAATCAAGAGTTGGCACATACAGCAGTATTTAAATGTCAGCATTTGAACAACTCAATTTATCTTAACATAGAATAAGGAAAACTCCGAACAAGGGAGGCGCGCAGTTATTGCTAATATATTTAGACTTATTATGCCTTCAGACATTTAACCAATAATATGCACACGTCTTTTAACCTATGATGATGTAATAAAGAAATAATTTCTAAACCAGTTTGATTTCCGTGTTTTCTGACTTTTTTAAATATTTTAAGTTCAGACTTCCAGTTTACACCGTATGTTCAGTTTGAAGATGTTTATCACAAGCATCCTATTTATCCGTACCATGATAATAGAACATAGTAAAAATTAGTTGAAGTTGTCAAGAGTGCTATGCAAATTAATAATCACTGGTGGCGCCACCTATCGCTGTAGTGACACGGGAACAAGAGAGCTACACCTAGACGGACTTTCCACGTGTTTGACCCGAAAACAACAAGTAAGAAGGAAGAAAAATGAACTATTTGAATCAAATAAATTTTCCATGGGTTTATTTTGGGACCATTTTTTATATACATCGTCTGGGCCTTTTTGTTTCGCCTTCTTCTTTCTTTCTTTCTTTCTTAAACCATCCGTGTATTTCTTTACAGAAATAATTCGCGTATTTTTTGTTGATTTTTGGGCGGGTAGGTTAAGCAGTATTTAAACAAGTATGGTTATACTATTGACCAGGAACTGAAGACACGCGAGATATCGTTACTAAAGATGTTCGACATCGGCATTTACTGCTGGCGATTCGGTGCCTGACTATGAGGGTCGTGGGTTCGATACCAGCAAGGGTCTCAACCTGCAAAATTTTCTGAACTAGAATATGTCCAGTATCGGAAAGTGTTATCCCAAAAAAAACGAAAATACTGTTAACGGTCACTGTCTAAACGATACAAATAATATTTCATCTTGAAATCTGCTGACGTCATAGCCATAATAGTCTCTCCCCACCCACGAAGAACAAAAAGAAGAAGAAGAAGATGGGTACCGATAAAGGACCCTTTTTCCTTATCCGAAAATAACTAAAATGGCCCCATATGTATACCTCAATTACAAAACAACACAAACCTAAGCTTTAGGGCGTTTATTTGTAATTAAATAAATTCGTACCGATCTAATTGTATTTGAGTTGAATAGCCTACATAGTCTATCATGTTAGCTGCAACCATATAAACCGCAGCGCAATCTTTTATGCGGATAAAAACTGACAGCCAACTTTATAACAGGATATAAAAAGAGAACTTAATTTGATATAAGAAGATGACTAAACTAATTACAGCATTTATTTACCTAAGGCGTGTATGGGTTTTTAATACACTTGATAGGCCTACAAAAAAGCAGAGATTTAACCAAGCAAATTAAACATATAAATCTATATATAGATCGAATGTCAAACATAGGGCAAACTCATAAATGAAATTGATACTCAGGGCTATGAATGTATAGGAATATATTTTTAACAGAACAAGTAACTCTATAAAGCGTTATTGAAATAATATATGCTAAAGAATTATTGGTGGAGGTGGTGGGGAGGGAGCAATCGCTGTTCCTATATGTCCCGAGTTGAAACAATTATAGCCTATCGCCCATTCTAAAATAAGTAATCAAATCATCCTCCGGTCCACCGAGTATTGGACTCTAAGATATTGACTCGCCATCTTGTTGTGCACCTAAAATGTTTGACTTGGTGTAGCGTCGGTACATCTTAGGGTGGCTCAGTTATGACAGCTGGTTGACACATCCACATAATAATATTCTAACAGAAAATTCAGTTTTTTGTTTTATAAAACTCTCCTTCAATCTACAAATTTGATGTTGGAATTATTGGAAAGCCTTGTACTTCTTGAGAAAAATATAATTTTTTCATGAGATTCTGGGATAGTTCAAAATTCAGAACTTTTGAGTGCGTATGTTATTTTAAATCAGTTGGTGTAAAACTTAGACGATTTTTCCTTAGGGCACTTTTGTAGCGGAAACGCCAACATTAAAGATGGATTGTCAGTACGTAAGTGCTGGCATTGTTCTCAATGTCGAGATAGTTACGAGTCTATGTTTAGTATGAAAAGTTATCACAACGAAAACTGCGAATACAAAACGCAGCAAAGGCTCTGTGAAACTGCCCATTGTTTGTTTATTTGTTGGACATACCTCGTTTTGTACCAATTTGTAACTTTCGTTACAAACAGAAAAATACAATTAACCCAGAAAAAGTGAAATCTGAGGAATTGAAATATTGAGCAAACAGTGGTTGTATTGTTTTAGGGAAAAAAAGTTCAGCCATTTACACAGGATCACGTGTTCTATTGGATAAAATAAGTGGTGTGACACTCCAGAGTTATAAATCAGGTGATGTGAGTTCAAATATGCTGTAGGCTCTTTAGACTGATTGACAGATAGATCGCTGTGATCAAGGGTATTTCACTTATAGCCGCGGTTACACGGGCATCGAAACTGAGCTGGCTTTTTTTAGTTCGCCAATTAATGACGATTTGCGGTAACACGGCACTTTTGGAAGCCTGCCAGAGGGCGTCGAGGGAAGCTTGGCACACTGCCAACTAGCTTGAGCGAACAGCGACACAATGAAAAAATGTCACGGCATTCCAAAAAAAACGTCACGGCATTCCAAGAAAACGTCAGGGCATTCCAAGAACGCCACCTGTAGGTGAACTAAACTGATGCGGATTATTGTCTACCCATCAAATTTGGTGGGTCAAAGAAGGCGGACTATTCTAAACCGGATCAGATTTAGTCCACCTTTTTCTGCCGTGTTAACGCAAACCTAAATCTCATCCGGATATGAGCCGGTTCAGACCCACCAATTTTCGGCGGTTACATGACGGCGGTGTATTTCGAAAGTTAAGGGCTGATGTTAACTTTACCACAAAATGAGAAATAACTTTATGTATTATTTCTGTTAGATAAAAAATGTTTCTCAAGTGCAAACTACGACAGGCTGAATGTTAGCTGAAACATACCAGGCAGTTTATCAGATTGATTCCAAAATTATCTCAAAACAAAGAAGTTTAACAACCGTAACCCTTCAGTGTTATACTTTCCAGTTGAATATAATTATACAATCGATCAATCACTCATACACTCACTCACTCACTACCATAGAGAAAGATTCGTCGCCTTTACCTGGATAAAAATTATATAGTTGTACCGTGAGTCTCTGTAGCTCAGTCGGTTAGAGCGTTGGCCCTGCTAGCCAGAACCCGAGTTCGAATCCCGGTGGAGGCAAGCAAAATTGTCTTTCTCTACATTTATACAAATTGAATATATAATACTAACTCTAAAGGATACATTTTTCAGGTTGTGCTTATTATCACCCATACCTAATATCTATGTGTGTTACATATTCGCCACATATTTATCTTCACAATATGCATGTTACATGTATCGCTTTTTCTCGAGATGCGCCTATAGGTTATCCAGAACAACTCGAAATTCAAGTCTCTCTGATAATTTATCTAGAGCATGATATGAATTTATCGACTTTAATTAGTCGATATCCATGTGCCATTGTGATTACTTTTTATAAATATATATAATGCTGGTTTTTCCTTCATATTTTCACATCTGGTATCTTAAGATAGATTATAATGATGTCATATATTACGACTTCACTGCCCTCCTTAATAAGAACATAACTGCAATCATTACCATTACCGTCGTCATTACTAATGCCATTACGACCGTCATTACATCGAAAGGCCAACCGTCAAGAATTCACTGTCGTTAAGACTATCATCCAAGGCAAGGTTGGCAGAACGATTCGAACCTACACCATGTACAATCAAACAGGATGAGGTTGTGCAGTAACTCGAAACACCAGAGCACACATCGACTGCTGTAGGAAGTCAGTCGTCTCTGGCTTTTTTTTTTCACTAATCAGATATGCGGTTAAAGCTACTCCTTCTTTATACTCTATTTTACCGCATTGCTAACATTTCATGTTCATTTCACCGAAATACGAACCAATCACCAATCATTTGAAATATGGGTTAAAACCCACTTAATAACATATCCGAGTGATTCTGATGATTTTTTTAACGACTGTTTGTTTAATTTAGTTATTTTAAAATATCCCGTATTCTACCAGACTTAACTAGGCTCGTATCTTTCACGTAATTGAGAAGGTAACGAATACTAATGTTATGACATGCCATCCTTCTTGTTGTCGTAGTACTGTTTCCGCAAAAGTGCGCTGGCAAACGAATCGTCTAAATTTAACAAACAACTGATTTAAAATTAAACATAAAAAAACTGTCACAGGCCGATTCAAGTTGAAGTCTTTCAAAGTCAGAAGAGCACAGATAAATTTCGTAAAGCAGTACCGCTGATATCAGCTTAAACCTACTCAGAAACTGAATGCAGGGATAACTTTGTATAGGCGCATAACGAGATGGCCAGTCAAACCCTTAGAGTATAAGTCTATTAACCCTAAGTATGAAACGGGCCAATGACACAAATCAACGGCGATGAGGTTTATCGGAGACCTTATACGTGACATGTGACGTAGACATGTGACGCAGTATCTGATTTTCGTTCTTTTCGGGAAGTTTCTGATCTTTGAATCGACTGACGAATCATGGGTAAAATCGAACTAGCAAGCTGCAAGCGTATTGTATCTTTACTTTGTGTATTACAAATTACCTATGATTCCCGATGCAAGTCGTCTGAGCAACCAGTATTTCTCGCTAGAGGGCGCTTCTTTGTCAATCCGTTTATGCGAGAGCTTAAATGCCGTTGATTTATGTTAATGGTTCCTTTCCAACTTTGGGTTAATATACTTCTGCTTAGAATAACAAAAAACCCGACGTTGGGGAGAACGATTTGATTCTCTATTTAAGAAAGCTGTTTGCCTCGGAAACCCGATTGCGAGTGGATGGCCAGGAACATCCTGTGGTCGGCTGCTCTCTCGGCTAAGGAGCAACGGGAAGCCCATATCTTGTGGTGTCCTGTTTTTCGTCCTGTAAATGCACTGTTGTGTCTTCTGCGTTGCCACTGTAGGTTAGAGTGGTTTCCTTCACCCAGTGAGGTAACAAGCATATTATTCGGTGAAATAATCATTAGTACTATGGAATAAGTAATCATTGAACTAAAGCATCTTTGTCATTTTGGTTAATATGCAAACTTTATTCAGGTTATTTTATCAATACGAAGGCAAATCAACATCACTAATGGAGCAAACAAGCAGAACAATGTCGCTCCAGAGACCATTCTACCTTACTATGTCTACCTTAGACATCCCCCGATACAGATAGTGTCTACCTCAGACATCCTCCGATACAGATGGCATCTATCACAGACATCCTCCGATACAGATGGTATCTATCTCAGACATCCCCCAATACAGATAGTGTCTATCGCAGACATCCTCCGATACAGATGTTGTCTATCTCAGACATCCCCCGATACAGATGGTATCTATCGAAGACATCCCACGTGTCTAACCACGTGCCATATACAGATAGTGCCTACCTTGGACATCCTCCGATACAGATGGTATCTATCTCAGACATCCCCCAATACAGATAGTGTCTACCTTAGACATCCCCCGATACAGATGGTATCTATCTCAGACATCATCCGATACAGATGGTGTCTATCTCAAACATCCCCCGATACAGATAGTGTCTAGCTTGGACATCCTCCGATACAGATAGTGTCTAGCTTGGACATCCTTCGATACAGATGGTGTCTATCTCAGACATCCCCCGATACAGATAGTGTCTAACTTAGACATCCCCCGATACAGATGGTATCTATCTCAGACATCCTCCGATACAGATGGTATCTATCGCAGACATCCTCCGATACAGATAGTGTCTACCTTAGACATCCTCCGATACAGATAGTGTCTACCTTAAACATCCTCCGATACAGATAGTGTCTACCTCAGACATCCTCCGATACAGATAGTGTCTAACTTAGACATCCCCCGATACCGATAGTGTCTACCTCAGACATCCTTCGATACAGATAGTGTCTAACTTAGACATACCCCGATACAGATGGTGTCTACCTCAGACATCCTCCGATACAGAGAGTGTTTACCTCAGACATCCCCCGATACAGATAGTGTCTACCTCAGACATCCCCGGAAACAGATAGTATCTACCTCAGACATCCCCCGATACAGATGGTTTTTACCTAAAACATTCCCCGATACAGATAGTGTTTAACTTATACATCCCCGATACAGATGGTGTCTACCTCTGACATCCTCCGACACAGATAGTGTCTAACTTATACATCCCCCGATACAGATGGTGTCTACCTCTGACATCCTCCGACACAGATAGTGTCTACCTCAGACATCCCCCGTTACAGATAGTGTCTACCTCAGACATCCCCCGATACAGATGGTATCTACCTCAGACATCCCCCGATACAGATATTGTCTACCTCAGAAATCCTCCAATACAGATGGTGTCTACCTCAGACATCCTCCGATACACATGGTGTCTACCTCAGACATCCCCCGATACAGATAGTGTCTACCTCAGACATTCTCCTATACACATAGTGTCTACCTCAGACATCCTCCGAAACAGATGGTATCTACCTCAGACATCTCCCGATACAGATGGTGTCTACCTAAGACATCCCCCGATACAGATAGTGTCTAACTTATACATCCCCCGATACAGATGGTGTCTACCTTAGACATCCTCCGATACAGATAGTGTCTACCTCAGACATCCTCAGATACAGATAGTGTCTAAATTAGACATCCCCCGATACAGATAGTGTCTACCTCTGACATCCTCCGACACAGATAGTGTCTACCTCAGACATAAACCGTTACAGATAGTGTCTAACTCAGACATCCTCCGATACAGATAGTGTCTTCCTCAGACATCCCCCGATACAGATAGTGTCTACCTCAGAAATCCTCCAATACAGATGGTGTCTACCTCAGACATCCTCCGATACAGATGGTGTCTACCTCAGACATCCCCCGATACAGATAGTGTCTACCTCAGACATCCTCCTATACAGATAGTGTTTACCTTAGACATCCTCCGATACAGATAGTGTGACATCAGACATCCTCCGATACAGATAGTGTCTACCTCAGACATCCTCCGATACAGATGGTGTCTACCTCAGACATCCTCCGATACAGATGGTGTCTACCTCAGACATCCCCCGATACAGATGGTGTCTACCTCAGACATCCTCCTATACAGATAGTGTCTAACTGAGACATCCCCCGATACAGAAAGTGTCTACCTCAGACATCCCCCGATACAGACAGTCTCTACCTCAGACATCCTCCGATACAAATAGTGTCTACCTCAGACATCCTCCGATACAGATAGTGTCTAACTTACACATCCCCCGATACAGATGGTGTCTACCTCAGACATCCTCCGACACAGATAGTGTCTACCTCAGATATCCCCGGATACAGATAGTGTCCACCTCAGACACCCCCCGTTACAGATAGTGTCTACCTCAGAAATCCTCGAATACAGATGGTGTCTACCTAAGATATCCTCCGATACAGATGGTGTCTACCTCAGACATCCTCCAATACAGATAGTGTCTACCTTAGACATCCTCCGATACAGAAAGTGTCTACCTTAGACATCCCCCGATACAGATGGTGTCTACCTCAGACACCCCCCGTTACAGATAGTGTCTAACTTATACATCCCCCGATACAGTGTCTACCTCAGACATCCTCCGATACAGATAGTGTCTACCTTAGACATCCCCCGATACAGACAGTGTCTACCTCAGACATCCTCCGATACAGATAGTGTCTACATTAGACATCCCCCGATACAAAAAGTGTCTACCTCAGACATCCCCCGTTACAGATAGTGTCTACCTCAGACACCCCCCGTTACAGATAGTGTCTAACTTATACATCCCCCGATACAGACAGTGACTACCTCAGACATCCTCCGATACAGATAGTGTCTACCTAAGACATCCCCCGACATAGATAGTGTCTACCTCAGATATCTCCCGATACAGATAGTGTCTACCTCAGACACCCCCCGATACAGATAGTGTCTAATTTAGACATCCCCCGATACAGATAGTGTCTACCTCAGACATCCTCGGATACAGAGAGTGTCTACCTCAGACATCCCCCGATACAGATAGTGTCTACCTCAGACATCCCCCGAAACAGATGGTATCTACCTCAGACATCCCCCGATACAGATGGTGTCTACCTAAGACA
>JAVFBZ010017530.1:35711-54713 GCA_032466195.1 Katharina tunicata | reverse complement strand
GTCTTCAAAATGTATGAAGACTAGATGTAAGCTAGACAATTACATACCAGAGAGGGCTTTCTTCGTCGGGGAACAAATTAAAAATGTCTATCATTTGGCAGATGTTTTGAACTGTGATTCGGAAAATATGGTTTACCTCATCACTTGTAAAAAGTGTCTGAAACAGTATGTTGGAGAAACCAAAAATCCTCTTAGAGTTAGAGGCAACAATCATTTGAGTTCAATCAGATTACAGGTGATTACCTCCCTAATAAGTGAACATTCCCCCCTTCCTGGCCATTCGGTCATAGATCATTTTGAAATAATGCCGATTGAAAAAAATCCAGTTTTTCCTTCTGAAGAGGAAACCAAACAAAAACGCTTGGAGACAGAAGCACATTAGATAAAAACACTTGAAACTTTGTATCCATTGGGTTTCAACCTTGAACCCGGTAAAGGCTCCAGGGTAGACATTGTTCCCTTTGTACTACAATATGACCAGCCTAGCACCAGTCTCCTAATACAGAAATATCAAGACATTGTACCTAAAATGATTAAGCCTCTTTCACAGAGACCTATTATAGCGAACAAATCTCTCAAAGACCTCTTGTTTAAGACGAAACTTCCTTCTGTATCAGATAACCCTTAACTGCCTTCGTCTTCATTTGGTAGACTAATGGGTTTACTGCTAACTTTAAACAATACATTTTTTCAGGTTGTGCTTATTTTAACCCATACCTAATATCTATGTGTGTTAAATACATATTCGCCACATATTTATCTTCACAATTTACATTTTACATGTATTGCCTTATCTCGAAATGCACCTGTAGGTTATCCAGAACAACTCGAGATTCAGATATGTATGAAGACTAGATGTAAGCTAGACTATTACATATCAGAGAGGGCTTCTTCGTAGGGGAACAAACTATCATTTGGCAGATATTTTAAACTGCGATTCGGAAAATGTACTTTACCTCATCACCTTTAAAAAGTGTCTGAAACAATATGCTGGAGAAACCAAAAATCCTCTTAGCATTAGAGCCAACAATCATTTGAGTTGAATGAGATTACGGCTGATTACCTCCCCAATAGGTGAACATATCTCCCTTCCTGGCCATTCGGTCAGAAACCATTTTGAAATCATGCCAATTGAAAAAACTCCTGTTTTTCCTTATGGAAAGGAAACCAAACAGAAACGCTTGGAGAGAGAAGCTCAATTGATTAGAACACTTCACACTTTGTATCCATTTGGGTTTCAACCTTGGACCAGGTAAAGGCTTCAGCGTAGACATTATTCCTTTTGTACTACAATATGACCAGCCTAACACCAGGTTTTCAAGTCTCCTAATGCAGGAATATCATAACCTTGTACCAAACATGATTTAGCTTCTATCACAGAGACCTAGCATAGCGTACAAGAAGAACAAATCTCTCAAGGACCTCTTCTGTATCAGATAACCCTTAACTGCCCTGTTCTTTATTTGGTAGATTAAGGGGTTTACTACTAACTCTAAACGATACATTTTTCAGGTTGTACTTATTAGCACCCATACCTAATTTACATATTCGCCACATATTTATCTTCACAATTTACATGTTACATGTATTGCCTTTTTCTCGAGATGCGCCTTTAGGTTATCCAGAACAACTCGACATTCAGGTCTATCCAGAAACTTGTCTCTGAGAATTGATCTAGATTATGAGATTGATCGACTTTAATTGGTCGATATTCCTGTGCCAGTGTGATTACTCTAGACAAAAATATATTATATTTTGCACGTACATCCCCATGCCTTGGATTTGCTCTTTGTAGTTTGATCAATATACTAGAATATCGTGATCACAAGGCGCAAATAAGAACATACTAAAATATGCTTGTACCATTCTCGAGATTGAAAATAATACGAACATTAGAGTGATGATAAGCATTCCTTGCTGTTGTCAAAGTACTGTTACCGCAAAAAGTGCGCTGGCGAACGAATTGTCTAAATTATACTACAAATTTGTTTAAAATTAAAAAGAGGAAAAAAGTTGCTGCAGGGCTAAATCAATTTGAAGTACAAAACAGAAAACAGTTTAAATCGTAAAGCAGTACCATCTAATGAGCTATATATGTACTCGATACAAATAGCACACAGACAATACCTTTGAGTCAAAGACTCGTTGGAAGGTAGGGTGATTTGATTTTATGTTTATTATGTAATAAGACAGGCTATATGGCATGTTACAAGGTGCTGCTGTACATGTATTGCCATAGCTTATATACGGGTAAAATTACAAGCTGCTGTATAATGTTAGGCCTATACAGTATATGTGAAATAAACTTGGTCCATATTATTGAGCGCAGTGTCCAATAACGACAGACTGTTTGCTTTTCTGTCAGTTAGAGTACACACAGTAGCTTGTAAACTGATCAAAAATCAATTCATCAAACCGTGTTTCGTTCGTCCTAAAGAAAGCTGAGAAAACAGACATTTAAATATAAACATTACCATTAGATAGCCATAACCCGTGCCTCATTGACCTGACTTGGCGGAAGTGATGATTTGAGATCCTGGTGTGTGCGAATATTATTTATAGTGACGCATAATGCGGTGCAATTTGCACAACTTAGTCCTTTATAACGTTTTATAACTTATCAACGTTACGGACATTTTGTTGCAAATGACGTCACACAAGCGGCCTAAACGCCGTTTAGAAAATAACCTTATATGTAAGCCTGGAATGTCAATTAAATAAACAAATTCTATATCTAGAAATATAGCTTCATTGGTCAGTAGTCCTCACACAGTGGCTCATTGCCTCTTAAAAGATAGCTCACACACAGTTTGAGTATTTCAATTTGTTCATAGGTCCCCCATATATACCATACCTACATGTATTAAACACTTACATTTTTCGTTATCTCATTTTATAAATCAACCGTTGAAACGTCAAACATTAAAAAAAATGTAATCAAATGAAAACAGTGGTGTAAAATTCATGAAATTAAACTTTAATATGTTAATTCATTCCAGCGAATAAAACCAAATAAAGGGTTAAAGTCACAAAATTAGGATTTTTTAACTAATTCCGTTTGCCTTGATTTTTACAAGATTTGATGTTTGTTCAAAAATTAAAACAGTCACGTTAATATACAAATTATTCATTTGGTACAAGGCTTGTACGGACGAGGAAAAATCTAGCAGTTATTTGAATATAACGGAAAGAGGGCTGGCCATATTTGCTCACAATGACTTTGATCCAGCCGTGGTGAATGACCTTGTTTGTTACGGGCCAACATGTTTAACCTTATAAGGGGTGTGGCTAACACGGTTGACTAGGAGTGACGTCGGTACATCAAAATGTGTATCAGGTGTGACAGAAGATTGACACATATCCAATTAAAAATTCTGGCAGAATGTTCTGATTTTGTTACTGTTACCAGGCTTTAAAGCTACCTTTACCTTCAAATCCGGGGATAGAATTAAAGGAATATCTCCAACTTTTATTTTTAATGAAAATATATATAATTCTTGTGATTCTGTGAAAACCCAAAACACAGAATATTTGGGTGCGTATATGTGACTTTAAATAACCAAATAGTTCTACGGATGAAGACAGTTTTGCTGACTTCTCACAAAAATTCAAACTATTAATTTTCAAATTATATGCTTGAGCAGTTTATATCTTATACGAATAATTTATCCAACTTTCAAATGAAAGAAGCACATTTTTTTTATAGCTGATTATGTTAAAATATAAGATCATGTTATGAGTCATGTTAGGAATGGAATGGGATTTTACGCCCTACTTAATATTATCTCTCTCTTATGAAGGATTGCCAGAATACAACGATGCTTCAACACAGAATACGCCAGGGTACATTTACAGTTCGAAACATAGGACACGACAACAAATCGGTTTCCTGATGCCCATTAGCACCTGTGTACAGGAGGCTCCAACCAAACCACCCACGATATGATGAGATAAATAACAAAATATGTGATATCATCAAGAGTATTCGCATTTTATGCACGTTTATCTTTTGAAATAAACATATACACACGATTATTGAAAATTCATGATGTGATATGACATGATAACATCACTTCAATGAGACATGGTCAGGAGTATTCGCATTTTATGCACATTTATCTTTATAAATAAACATTTGTACAGAACATTGACATGACATTGAAATAGAATTGTCCTGAATTGTGTTTATGATTTTCTTTGCATTTCAGCCATAAGTTTGTAAAGATTTGCTATTATGGAGGATAAAAAGACGAAATCGATTTTTGTTATTATTTCGTTAGGACGTATTGCAGACAAAGTTGTTAGGCAAGAGCGTGACATCGCCCTGACAACATGTGATATGTTTACGAAAAAGACCTTAGGATGTTGTATTTGTTCATCATATCGAACAATATGAGTAGATACACCGAAGGTAAGCGATATGCTTAGGGTCGTGGTGAAATCATTACGGACCTTCTGAACATCGTCAAAATGAAAATTAAGCAACGATAGAACTCGTTGAACTAACGGTTTTGTTTTTCAACAGCTCGCTTTGCGCATGACAACCCATTTTAATCCCTATATAGGCCCACTTCTTCAAACAGCTGTGTGTATAATGCCTTGCTGTAAAGACGTAAAAAACATGATGATGTTGCATATTGATTGACTCTCTTCCATGTACTGTTTGTAAAACAAATCACCGATTTTTTTCTGAATTGTTTGCGTAGCTTTACAAGTAATCAATGAACTGCTTACTGAAATTGTGAACCATACCAGCCATCGCTATAGGAACACATTGCGATGGCATTAACTGAAACCCTGTTCAATTCATGACACACATAAGTTCTATGGAGAATGATTGATTGATTGACATTTAACGCTGTACTCAGGAGTATTTCACTTGCACGACGGCGATATACTGTATCAGTGGGAAGTGACTAATGCAAACAAATAATGCGAAGTGACAAGTTTGAATAATAATGTACATGTACATGTATAGCAGCATGAATGTATGGTCGAAACATACCGCATTACCATATTGATAAGATTCGCGTTCTTGGTTTACAATATATTTCCATCGTACTGTAAAATGTATGGTATATACATGATGGTCGTTTAGTATTTTGTTTTAACATTTACATATATTTCCACGAATGAGAGAAAGAATTAAACCATATAGGATGTTGAAAAACTCGCCAGTGTTGAAAACCTGCCCCCGCAAGGGAATTATATCAATCGAATTGCATTAATAAAATACAAAAATAAAGTAACAAACTGTACGAGCAACAACAAGTAAATCTAATATTCTTAAGGGAAAGGATTGACATTTAATAGATACTTAGGTTCATCGTACAATATCAATCTCCGTAGCTTAACATGTATAGATAGATTTTCTCACTAGAGAACACATCAGTATGACACGATCGTTATATTACTGATCGTGAGTTAGACCCTTAATAACGTCGGTAAGAACTTTGTACTTAATGTCTTATTTATTTCATTTGTTTCTGTATTGGCCACCTATTTCAGATTTTCTAGAAATTCTCTAGAAGTAACGTTTCATAATAAAAGTGTTTTGAATTTGGTCTACAAAGAGCGAGCCCCGAAAGTCATCTCCCTGTTTGGAAGTTATCCAATCAATGCAGATGACAGTTTTCGCTTCCATTGCCCATAATCCCCATACCACTGTCACCTGAGTGAAATAACCTCCAGCCGGTATAAAACACTAGTCGTACCAATCATTACTTCGCCTGTATATATTTTGTTAAGAGTAATCACACTGGCACAGGGATATCGACTAATTAATGTCGATAAATTATCTCATGTTCTAGTTTTCTAAAGAGTTAGTTGCGCAATAGTTACAACTATAAACATATTTGCGACAAGGAGATGATTAAACGTATAATAAAGCCTATCACTGAACTCGTAGGTTTTTTGGGGGGTTATGTGAAAGCGGGAGGCTTGAACACATTTTCTTGAGATGTCCTTGTTCATTTCGTCAGTCTCAAGTAGCACTTAAAATATTATAATAAACCACATTTAGCACACAAGAGAAACGAGTTGAAGACCTTTTGTTTTATTAGACTGTAAATATATTGTAATATTATTGAATGGAAACGTTACAGTTGCACTATGGTGAAACTTATTTCGGAGACAAATTTCACATAGCAACTCATAAACAAAAGATTATTTTGCACCAACAGAAAAAAATGATAACGTTGATACGACTGTGTAAATAGCAACGCAACTAAGAACGATCCAACGAAATGTCCTCACTCAGATGCTTTCGTTAATCGACCAATCATAAAAAAGGACACAATACTGTTTTGCTTCACATGCGCGTGTTGTCGTGGTGATGAGAGGTCATTTAGTGTCACTTATTATCCAACTCCCTGCTTTATTAACTATCACTGTCGACAGTTGTGCATGAAGCACGTAGATCGTTTGAACAGAGCATTATCACCTTATTTACTTTAGCGCCGGTGAAGCAGATTGAAATACAGGAAACGAAATCAAGGTAAGACCAGCCTATATTTTTTATTTATCTGTGAGTTGTCTATTTTGGACTTTTTTTTGTAAAAAAGATATATACATTTCGGAATCTAGACGCAGAGATCTGTGTCGTTATTAGTCTACTACGTAATCCATATTTAACGACACAGAACAGTGCTGAACAAAAATGTGTAATTTTAAGTTTTGGCCCCTTTTTTTTTTTATGTTGTCCAATTAAATGATTTTCAACTCTGGTAGGTAAATTAAACTTTCAGAGATATTTAATGTATCAAACATGCGCTCCGCGTGCATTAATAACATGTTAAAGATAATTGTATTTGTAAACGTGGGAAGCAAGATGGCGGCCAAATGCGAAACTTTCTAGCAATCACTCGATTTTCGCATTGAAATTACTGACGCACACCCAAAAGTTAATTAAAAAATACACATAGAATTGGATTAAATGTATAATAAGTACCAAATAAGACGATAAGTTTCAGATATGTGCTCCGCATTGCCCTCTAAGATAGGGGATTTACATTGTTTTAGCATGGCACAGTTCTGTAGCTGTTCGGAATCAAATTATTTCGGGCATCCTTCGCCTACATATATGGGTCATTGTCTTTTAAAAAGGTCCTATTAACTATATAGATGAAAGACTTTTCTTTGAAAAGCCCAGTTCATTTTCACCTGCATGTTTTTTAAAGATAAGGCCCATGTCTGAATTGACTGAAATGTTAAAACTTTGTTTGTATTACTACTTCGCGGACGAGTGCCGTCTGACCAGCATGAAAATCGGTTTCAAGTTCGCATTCAGTCTATCATATACTCAAGACTGGAAGTGCATCATCTTTCCTACAGGGCGATACCTGGTTGTGTTAGAGTCAATGAATAACTTCTGTTGCGCCGTGACTCCGTGGCTGAGCGTTTGGGCGTTGGGCTACAGAGCTACATTGTACCCAGAATATATAGGCTCGATTCCACTTGTAGATCTTTGGTTCCCTTGTGCATTTTTCCTGTGACTGCGGATTTCGTGGGATGTTTTTTTTTCTCGAAATTTCCTTCCGGTTTTCCACCATACACCGGCAACGCAAAGTTGTCATACATGTAGGTGAATTACTCTTTAATACGACGTTAAAAAACAATCAAATCAATCAATCAATCAATAAATCATGTTGGAGTTCTCAGCGGTCTTAACGTGAATTCTTGTTGAGATTCGCGTTAATCACCAAACAATCAATTGAAATGGAAGAAGAGCAAGGTTTTTTTTTATATCTCACACAAGAGAGTTTCACAAGTGTCTGGATTGAAGTGCTCCAAATATGTTGTTGTTGCTGCATGGAAATCATTTTTACTTCCAATTATTTATCATGTTTAGATATATTTTGCCTCATTTGACAGTTTTTTTATATTTAGAATCGAAAATAATTAGCAAAAAATTGCGTTCGACTTTAAAGACGGGCATATAATTCCACACTTTGTTTCAAACTGAATGCACAAATGTATTTTTGTTCTTGGTTACTGGTGGTTACCGTACCCTTGTTTTCGGCTCGTCATTGGCTTGTCGGCTTGTCGGCTGCTATGTGAAAATGCTATGTTTTTAGTAAAGTATTTAGATAATTTGTTTTCGTTTTTGAGTCATTTCTAGAATCGTTTAAAACGTGGGTTGGGAATATTGTGGGCGGAGTAATAAAAACTAATATTTGATTTAGTACCGCTTTGGTGCAGATAGATGTATGGTATATTGGCAGGTGAACTGTTGTTGTATTCGATAAATTATTGTTTCATTAAATATGTCAATACATTTGCCAAATTCAGATTGATTTGTGCCTAGAAAACGATGCATATGTTTACCAGTTTTTGAATGGATGATTATTGGTATAGTGCTGAAAAAAATGGATGTATTATTGGGTTGGTTGTTCTTTATGTAAAGATGATTCTTGTAATTTGCGAATCTAGAATACTGACAATCAACTTAGGGGCGCTACTTAAGATACGGAAAAATGTCCAATGCAATATTGTGTTGTAATAAAGTTTGAGTCGTTTGAATAGCCTTTGATGTCGTTTTTCTTGATGTCGCTATTAGCAACCTGCAAAGTCAAAAATACCATCTTGAAATCAAGAATATTTGTAGTTATTTACATTGCGCGTGATTGGCACATGCTGCATGCGTGTTTTGCTTGAAATTTTGTTTCCGTGACATTTCCATGTAGCGTTCTATAATTCTTTTATGACGGCTCCACAACCCCTACCGGTACAATCACCACCAGCTTTAAAACTACCCTATGAATATCATAATACCGGAATATCATACCCGTGTACCTAAAATGGCCAAGCCTCTATCACAGAGACCTATTATAGCGTACAAGAAGAACAAATCTGGCAAGGACCTCTTGGTTAAGACGAAACTCCCTTCTGTGTCAGATAACCCTTAACTGCCCTCATCTTGATTTGGTAGACTAACGGGTTTACTCCTAACTCTAAACTATACATTTTTCAGGTTGTGCTTATTTTAACCCATACCTAATATATATTTTTATGTATAAATGTAGAGAAAGAAAATTTTGCTTGCCTCCGTATGTGTGTTACATATTCGCCACATATTTATCTTCACAATTTACATGTTACATGTATTGCCTTTTCTCGAGATGCGCCTTTAGGTTATCCAGAACAACTCGAGATTCAGGTCTATCTAGAGACTTGTCTCTGAGAATTGATCTAGAACATGATATAATTTATTGACTTTAATGAGTCCGTATCCCTGTGCCAGTGTGATTACTCTTGACAAAATATATACCAAAAAAAAATTCTAACTGTAAAAGTACCCCTAAATTAAACCAAACGCTGAACGTAAAGTCGATTTTAACCCCAAAAGTGCAACATTATCGCTAAATGTAATCAGGGTATTTAACCCGAAGATAAAAATCATAACTTTAAATGTAAAAAATAGGATTTATTTTGAATTTTATTCCGCTTAATGCTTTAAATCCCTTCTTTCAAATATACGATAATTTTGAAAATTTGAATACATGCAATTCAACCATGAGCATATATGTTTTGGATAGATTTTTTTATTTCATGCAAATACGATATTGGTCCCGACTAATCAAAACCGCCTCATTTTAAAGATTTAATACATTTGCAGACAAAATACGATTTGCGACTGGATACGCTGAACACAATGGTACCTTTCTCATTTGTCTCTCTGTTATGCAAAATGTCAAATCGATGTAAAATGTAAACGTTAACATAATTTTAAGTGAGGCTTTGCCCATAAAAGTAAATATGATTATTTACCGTAAACGTAAAATCAAAACATATAAAAATAAAAATAAAAACGAAAACAAAAATATATTTAAATTATTTTTTTATTTTTATTATTTCTGCTTATTTTTTATGCTTAATGCCAAAAGAACATCATTGTCAATAAATGTAATCAGGATGTTTAACCCTAAAACAAAAGTCTTAACTTTAAGTGTAAAACAAATTAAGATTTCTTTTGAATTTTATTCTGCTTCATGCTTTTAAACCCTTCTTTCCAAAAAGCGATCTTATTGAAACTTGGCGCATATGTAATTCAACCACGGGCACGTATACTTTCGTAACATTTTTTGAATTGTATGTCAATAAGATCTGCCCAGTACTGATATAAATTTGCAAACACAATACGAACTCGCATGTACCTGGGGAGGCTGAACACAGTTGTTCCATTCTTGTTTGTCTATATGTATTCATACTTTAACTGATACGATTTACAGCCTTCGCCATTATTCTTTACGAAATTAAGGCCTAATGTAATAATGATATTAAACCTAAGTGTAAACATGATTTTAACACTAATCTCAAAATACTCCATTTTTAAAGACGCGGGTTTATATGTTACTGGTAACGTTGAACACAATATTACCATTTTCGTTTGTGTTTGTGTGTTACTACATGAAATGTTTGCATTTTCAGCTGATGTGTGATGATGTGATTATCAGATGGCGTTCAGAAAGGCTACGTCATATATCGTGTCATACTAAAATAGACTCGTACCTTTCTCCAGATTGAGACGAATACTAGCACTAATGTAATGACAAGCCATCCTTGTTGTTGTAGTAATGTTTCCGTAAAAAAGTGCATTGGCGAATGAATCGTCTTAATTTCACTACCAAATTATTTTAAATTAAACAGAGAAAAAACAAATATTATAAGGCCGATTCAATTTGAAGTATATGGAGATAAAATCGGGAAACAGTACCATCTAAACACATGGTAACTTATTCTCTACAAAAAGCAAAGAGGGGTAGCTCTTTCTAGGTGGCCAGGCAATACCATAAAGTCAAAGACTCAATGGAAGGGAGAATGACTTGATTATCTATTTTAGAGTGTTCCTACACATGTCACGTGATCTTGCGGCCATGTTGAGAGGTCATACAAATGCTGTAAAATCTTTCCAGAAATGGCACAAGCCATCAAATTGAAACTAGGCGCACATTAGGCTCGGCCATTATGTTTTCGGAAATGCTGTATCGAAATTATTAGAATAATGCAAAAGATTGGCATTTTAAATCAGATTTTTTTAGTATATGGGTTTTACAGTAAGGGGCAGTCTAGTTAGCTGAGTTTTTTTTATACAATAGGGGACAATTGTTACATCTGACTACAAAAGATTCTAACGCTTTGTCTTACTTTTTATTTGAGTTTAAACTTATTTATAATTATTTTTCAGATGAGGTTAATATGTGTCGTTGCGGTGATTATAAATGTACCACTGTTTGCCAACGCAAAAGCAAGTAAGTGGTTCATGTTTGCGTAATTTACGAAGTCATTAAATAATTATAGTGCTTCGCTCTACATATTGTATTAATATGTAGAGAGAAAGAAATGTATGCCTTCACACACGTATTTTATGTGAATGTGTTTCATAGCTGCACGTAGTCTATTGGCAAATAAATGTAATAATTTATAACAGTACCAACATCAAAAGGGATAACAGCTTTTTTATTTGTTTGATGAAACGTCCTGGTTTGATTTCAAGCACAAGCAAGGCTAGTGACTCGTTTTGCTAACTTAATGCAATAACACATCATTATCAATTGCATATATGTCCAGTGGGTGAGAATAATGATTTTTTATTCAGTATATCAAATATCACATGTGTTCTTGTTTAACATATCACAGCACTTGCACCGAATATGAGTCCCGGCTTCCGCAAAAATTTCTGTCTCTACATTGACAACTACGAACTGTTTTATTGTTGTTGTTTTTTTCTGAAGAAGACGCCACTTGCAAAGCAACAACCGAGTGTGACGCGGGACTAGGCTGTGCTGTAGCGGCGGGAGGGTTAACATGTCAAACTGCTGCGGCAGGTATGTATTCGTACAGTTTATTGGCAAACACACCTCCTTCGTCAGGATGGTTTATTGGATTGGGTAAGTTTGTGGAAGTCATCCACGACACGGCATACTAGCACAATGGGGAAATGGAAACCACTTGTCGGCCTTATCAACAACAACCAAAGACAATTAGGACATTCACATGACGCCGCACAATATCCGCTTACTGGTGCCCAAATGCTGATAGAAAACCAGGACACGGGAAGACCTGAAAATGTCCCTGTGTAACTTGATTAAACCAAATTGAAAACCCAACAAGGCTTCATATAGATTCATATGATATCACTACGAATCGACCCTAGTTTAAACCGCACTGATGTGTGTAGGTCGTAAGAAGACAGAGACATGCAGACATGAACAGAACAATTATATCTTAGCTGCTATTCCAAAGTATGCTATTTCAAGTTATTTCGTTGAACTGGGGTAGCTTCGTTTCGTTCACAAAGGTTACCACTGCAGGTGTATGCGACATGCTAAACATTTTTGGCAGCTGCTATTTATTGATATATTTACGGGCAATTCTAGCTGCTATCGACTTTAGTTTCAGTGACTGCTTGTAAAGCTGTCTCATACTGCAACACTCGTCAAACCAGTGTCTCTTTCAACTAAGATTGCGATTGATTGATTGATTGGGGTTATTCGCCTTACTTAAGGTCATTCACTTCGTTCCAGCCCAATGGGTGAAGGAAACAACCCTTGGCCAAAATTCATTTACACTACATAACAAAAATGTTACACGAAAATAAATCGGCTTCCTGCAAAATAAATTAGTATCAGTGAACACAAAGTGATATAATATAGTATTATGTACCTCCCGGAAAACGAGGAATGCTCGGATGTCAAACTACTGCTTATTCTATGTCAAATTGGGTCTGCCTAGGTTGTGCCTACTTTTTAAAGGTTTTCTTTTTTGGCAATCATCTTTGAATAAGTGTCTCTTCTGACTATTGCTGCCTCATTCTTAAATTGCATACTTACTGTTGAGGCGTAAAATATAATAGTATAGTATATATTCTTCCAGAAAACGAAGTTTGCTCAGATGCCAAGCCATGTGCGATTGGATTTGGTTGTGCATGGGACGTGTCTACAAAGACTAAAAAATGTGTCACGGCAGTTGCTGGTAAGTCTACAAAAGAACATGAGTAGTTTCTGTGTGGACTTAGGTCTATCGATTGCTTCCTAATAATAACTTACATTCAGTAATGACATTTCCGTGGTTTTGTCGAGTTAATGAAACACCGCTAACCATTACATGTACACAATGTATGACTTAGTTCAAATTAAGTTAGACTGATAGTTATTGCTTATCTTATATACTCTGTTAAGAGGAATATTGTCCCCAGATCTTTACCTACTGAGATTTATAGAAAAGATAAAACCTTAAGAAGGCGGCAGTAAGTTTAGAATCATTTGCTGTAAACTACGTCTTTGTTTTCTACAGCATTTAACAATACGATATATTTTTTATCATCACAGTGGGCGTAGCCTGTTCATACTCTCAACCATGCGATTCAGGACACGCCTGTGTCACAGACGCCTGTACCGTTGTCAAGGAAGGTATTGTATAACTATTTCCATTCTAATCGATGTTGAACATTTTTTTTTAAGTCAAGTATTAAACACCATTGTAGAGCTATGTGTCTGTATTACTGATATTAGTTTTGTAATGAATGTAAATTACAAGTATACTACAAGTTTAAGAATCGTTAGGCGTTGAATGTGGGTCCACATTGTTGCTCACTCTATATTTGAGAGTCTAACATGCGGTGGATGTAAGCAGGGTTGTACATGCTCATGTTATCAATATCCAGTATTTTGTAACAATATTTTGCCTCCTTCAAATTACAATCTATACATCCCTTTCCCAAGTACTGAAGCGTTTAAGTGAAGTTTATCATAATCTGGCCAAATGATTTGGAATAGTCTCGCGGAATATATTAAAAATGCTAATTCATTAGATAGATTTAAACAACTAGTTTAAAAACATTCTGTTTCAATTTGATTGGTTTTCTTTATTTCATTAGCCTTGCCTTGTGCAGTATTTTTGTTGTTGTTTTATCCTTAAACTATAATTGTTTATTATGTTACACCGCTTCTGAATGTCATTTAACATACAGATGTGCATGGTAAAACAATACCTCATACCTAGTGACACTCAAACGAGCTACTTTTTCTCAAAACACCGGAATCAGCATTGACCCAAAGTTATATATATGCATAAACACCTGATTTATTCGTGTATTGTGTTAATGCTGTAGTGGGTGGAACTTGCTCAGGCACACAACCTTGTGGACTCGGTCTTGGATGTGAAACTGGGACATGTGCAACAGCAGCTATTGGTATTGTATGCCTTGAATTCTAATGAGTGTTTTTTGTTTTTTTCATGATTTATTACATTTTTGGAGAAAACAGTTAGCATAGCTCATACTGTGCCCCTTCTATACAATGATTGGTTGTTACAAATCATTTAAAAGAAAAGCAGGCATTATTTGCAATTGAGAATTGAGGCTGAGGTTATGACCTTCTACTGATTGGGACCTAAGCCGCGGTTAAACGGTCACCGAAAAGATGAAGAGCTGGCTCTGATCAGCATTATCAAAAATAAAATCTCAATCAAGTTATGCGCTTTCGCGGAATAACTTCGTTACTGGTACGATTTTAACATTGTTTTCGGAAAAAGTACGGTGAATAAATCACGGCATAAATATTTGGGAATTGTTTCAGTTGATGGTGATTGCTCAGGTGCACCGTGTGCGTTTGGACAAGCCTGTGTGGAAGGCGCTTGTGCTTACACAGGTTTAGGTAGGGATGTTTATTATATATTTGCATATGTATTTAACAGCTCACATCTCATAGTCGGCTTTAGGAGAAAGATCAACACAGACATTGTAATTCCCTTCATTTACAACTACTTAAATCATTTTCGGTTGTAAGTTATATCAAAAGTTCATTTTGTTTGTATGTAATTCTTAAATATTTAAATACACAGAAGTCACGACTTAAATTCGGAACCCCCTCACAACATTATGTGATTCACATGCACATAAATATAAATTTATGGAATAAAATATATATTACTTACGTATTTAATTTTATTTAATGTTATTTTGAAATCAATGTATCTTATACAATATAAAAATGTCAGTCTAGCGCAGCGTTACTTATTTTGATCGTACTTCTTGACTAACTTCACTTCTTGAGTAATTAAAAAAAAAGTCAATGTTTTGAAGCAGGGACTTATCGCTACTCATGTTTTTGTTTTTGTTATTGTTTTTGAGCTAATCAGAACACTTTTGGGTGCGTTTATCATGTGGACTTTTGTTCATTTATTGACGGAGTCTGGTTTTTTATATGGAGTCATGATTTTATGATGCCGACGACAATCTCTTCCGTGGGTTCAGTTCCGAGTCCACAGTTGCATCGAATGTGTTGGTGTTATTTTGTTTTTATTTCATTTTTATTTGACAGTGGGAGAAGAGTGTTCTTCAACTCAGCTGTGTACCACCGATTTAACCTGCAGCGAACAAATTTGTCGGGACACCAAGACAGCAAGTAAGTTTAATATAGTTTCACTTTACACATGACTAAAACAGCCATCAAAGGTCTTGCAAGTATTTATTCTCACTTTTTTCTTTCAGGGCTGGTTTGTTCTTTTCATGGCAGTAGAATTACTTTTATGGTTATTTTTCTCGTCAATTGAAATGTTTGAGTAACATAAGATATTATGGATTAACAACTTCTTGTATTTTTTCTGCGCAACTTTTCGGCCTTAATACTAAGACCTTTTTCAAGCAATGATTACACAAAAATAAAATTTAACGTATACAAGATGTCAGTTGATACTATAAAGTTTATAATGCGAGACAAAAATTATCCGTTTTTGTTTGTTTAAAGTTAACGGATACTCGATCTCGGTTGAGACTGTGAAGTTTATAAAGCAAGACAAGAATTATCAAGGGAAAGCGAATTGTTAACATACGAAAAATATGTTTGGATATGTTGCACATTTTCAGAGATGTTCAATTTTTTCTGCGAAATATTCTTGTTAAAACGTTTCACCCTGCTTTTTTTTTTTTTTTTGCTTTTTTTTTTTTTTTAAATCAGCAACACCTTTTTTAGTTACTGCGGAGTGTGCCGAAAAATTGACATGTGTTGGTGCAGACGGTGCAAAGACCTGCCTAGCTCCAGGTTTGTTATCTTAAATGTGCCTAATATGCATATATAACTATCCTTTATTTGTATCATTGTGCTATCCCAGAGTCAATCATCCTTTCACATATAACCCATAATATTTTAACGCAATATATTATCCTCAAAGCATTAATCAAATACAATTAACTATATTATAACGCAATAAAAACTTAATCAAATTATTTCCAGCCTTATGTTTTTTTTATTGTGTTTCCTATATCTAATGCTTTCTTTTATTTGTGGCTGTTGTAAAGATAAACATGTATAGTAAAAAAAGTTTGCATGCCACCTCCGGGGCTCGAACCCAGGGCATCTGACTAGCCTGTACATTGTTCTAGCGTTTGAGCTGCAGGAGATTACTGCAGATCAAAAACCAATATTAATCCCAATAAAGGCTCTAAATGGTTTCTCTCTATATATTTGTGTATACAATTTAGAGAAAGAAAGGTTTGATATATATTTATGATATACATGTATTTTAATTTAGACGGAGAAGCTTGTACAGAAACAAAAGAATGTGTCACAGACCTGGGATGTGCTGTAAATGCAGCATCAGGAGCGTTAACGTGTCAAGCTGCTACGGCAGGTAGGTGTTCATACAATCTAATGACGCAAAACGTTGTCAGTATTGTTTATTTTTAGTATGCCTTTTTGTCGAGCTTAATTAAGGCTTGTCACTCAACGAACGGAGTACCATCACAATGTGGAGAATGGACCCAAGCCCTACGTTTCTGACAAAGATATTCAAAGACAATCATCTTTCAGGCTGTAGAAAGTGCCACATTGTTCATGCTCGTTTGATATTAAAATGTAGTGACCTTTATGCAGACAAATACCTTCGTTTTATACTCGACGATCCTTCGTGCAGCTGTGGAAACTTTTGCGAAGATGCTAAGCATCTATTTTTTGACTGCCCATCGTATGCCAAACCACGACAGCAATTTATTTTAAATCATTAGGCCAAATAGACAAGCTATCGTGCGATTTGTTCTTGTACTGCGATACAAAAATTAACACCTCTGAAAACGAGAGGTTATTTCTGGCAGTGCAGCAACTTTTGATAGCGACTAAAATATTTGATGCCTAGTGACTATCTAAAAAATAACAAAGACATTGTGCCATTTGTTTTTTATGACTATCTATCATAATAAAATAATATATAGACTTGTTGATTTCATTGTCTACTTAATTAATTAACAGTATAAATGTTCATGTTTATTTATTTATTATGTTTGCCTATCATTGTAAACAAGTTCTCAAGTTTTGTTAAGTCTTCCATATTGTTCTGAAATGTAATTTGTATTTATGCTATTAGGAGAGGTATTTATATAGGATTTGTCCTGTTTACCAATCCTTTATTGAAATAAAATATTGTTAAAACTAAAGACATTCACAGGACGTCGCATCATGTCGGCTTCTGGGTGCCCGTTAGACGAAAAAACACCACGGCCATTTAAATCAAAAGCCCTACCAAGCAGAACAATTCTATCTTCGCTGCTTTTTATAAAGTATAATATTCTTACTGATTTCTTTAAACTGTCGTATCTTCGCTTTGTTTAGAAAGGATACCACGGTAGAAATATTTTCAGGTTTATCCGGCATGCTAAACTCTTGTTGCAGCTGCTAGTTATTGGTCTATTTACGGACGATTTGAACTGCTACAAAATGTATAAGTTGTGCCTGTTTAATTTATTTGATTAGCGTTTAACGAGTATTTCGCCCATATGACAACTTTGCGTTGCCGTTTTATGGTGGAAAACAGAGACGAAACCTTGTAAAAAAAAAAAAAACACTCTGCGAGCTCCGCAGCCATCGGAAAACTTGCCTGCTTGTAAGGCTTTATGATGCGGCAATTTTTTTTGAACTGCTATTTGTATCAGCTATGGTTGTGGTTTTCCTTAATAAATAATTCTTTGTAATTTACACATTATTACATAATATATTCCACTGATAAGCTGTCCGTAGCGCAATGATAGTGAACTCCAAACAAAATGAGGTTTTCGTTCGTCTTGTTCTATTTGTATGTATCTTCCAGAAAACGCAGTTTGCTCGGATGCCAAACCATGTGCGATAGGTTTTGGTTGTGCATGGGACGTGACTACACAGTCTAGAAAATGTGTAGCGGCAGTTGCTGGTGAGTATACAAAAAGAACACGAGTGTTTCTAGAGGTCTTTCGATTAAGTGCTAATAATAGCTAACATTCCGCTATTACATTTCTTTTGTTTCGGTGATGTATCTTCAACATCATTCAAATTTCGTTAGACTGATATTTATTGCTACCAATAAGACATTGTAGCGGTAAATAGACCAGATATTATCGCCCAAAACTTTCCTACCCCATATCAGTGAACTAACAGAATGTATCCGTTAAGAAGTGAAACGAATACTTATTGCTCAAAGTTGAGGTTAATTAAATTAAATACTAATAATGTAACCGTATGTATCCCGTTAGAAGCAAAACCAATACATATTGCCCAAAGTTGGGATTCTTTATAAGAAAATGAAATGCTAAACGGTAACCGTGTGTATCCCGTTAAGAAGTGAAACGAATACATATTGCCCAAAGTGGCGGTTCTTTATAAGAAAATGAAATATTAAAACTGTAACAACGTGTATCCCGTTAAGAAGTGAAACCAATACGTTTTGCCCAAAGTTAGGTTTCTTTATAAGAAAATGAAATATTAAAACTGTAACAGCATGTTTCCGGCTAAGAAGTGAAACCAATACGTTTTGCCCAAAGTTAGGGTTCTTTATAAGAAAATGAAATATTAAAACTGTAACAAAACATGTATCCAGTTAAGAAGTGAAACCAATACGTTTTGCCCAAAGTTAGGGTTCTTTATAAGAAAATGAAATATTAAAACTCTAACAGCATGTATACCGTTAAGAAGTGAAACCAATACGTTTTGCCCAAAGTTAGGGTTCTTTATAAGAAAATGAAATATTAAAACTGTAACA